>VDFB02088940.1:0-43690 GCA_007258455.2 Sequoia sempervirens
TAGGAGGGTTGCACTATTGACTAAAATGAGAGTTGAATTAGATAGATTTCATGACATTAAAGAGTTACATAAAGATGATTTGGATTTTAAGGATGCATGGGAAGCATGTATGGAGCCTAATAATGTTGATCGGACACCTTGGATGGATTATTTTATACAAGATGGACTATGGTTCAAGGGAAAATAAATATGCATACCTCAAGGATCAATGGGGCATAATTTTATAAGAGGAAAACATTGTGGTGGTTTAGTTGTACATTTTGGAGCTGATAAGACAATGGAAAAACTTAGTGAAAGATATTTTTGGACAATGATGAGGCAATAAATTAGAAAATTTGTGCAAGGATGTAAATTTTTTCAATATGCCAAAGGAGGGATTCAAAAGACAGGCCTATATCAGCCATTACCCATACTGGAGAAATCATGGGAAGATGTATGTATGGTTTTTGTGCTTGGACTACTAGGAACACAACACGATAAGGATTCTATATTTGTGGTTGTTGATAGATTTTCCAAAATGGATTACTTTATAGCATGTAAGAAGATAGATGATGCAACACATGTAGCCAATTTGTTATTATAGAGGTTGTTAGATTACATGGTTTATCAAGAAGAATAGTTTCAGACCTTGATACTAAGTTTGTAGGATATTTTTGGAGGACACTTTGGAAGAAATTAGGGACTGATTTAAAGTTTAGTTCTGCATATCATCCTTAAACAGATGGATAGAATAAAGTTGTTAATAAGAGATTAGGGAATTTGCTAGGATGTTTATTTGGTGATAAGCCTAAGCAATGGGATTTTGTATTGCCTCAAGCTGAGTTTGGATACAATGACTCAGTCAAAAAAATTATAGGTAAGACTCCATTTTAGATTGTTTATACGCATAGTCCTAGAGGTATTTCTAAATTGATGGATCTTGTAAATACTAAGGGATATAAGAGAAGTACTGAAGGAGAAGATTTTTCCAAATATATGCAAGATTTGTATCACCAAGTGAGGGAAAAACTCAATTGGAGCAACCAACAGTATAAAGAAAAGGATGATTTGAAGATGAGCGAAGATAATTTCGAAGTGGGAGAAATGGTATTGGTGCACCTAAAAAATGACAGATTTCCTAGTCATGCCTACAACAAACTCAAGTGGAAGAAGATTGGACCTTGCAAGACCATCAAGAAATTTTCACCGAATGCCTACAAGTTGGAGCTACCAAAAGGTTTGGAAATATCTCCAATTTTTAATGTTTCATATTTATATACTTACCATGAGGGAGAGACATCACAACAATGGGAAGAAGAAAAGAAAAAAAATTATTAGAAAAATGGAAGGAGCAGCTGCCAAAGAAAGCACGAGAGGAAATTGAAGATATTTTGGATTCAAAAGTGATTAGGAAGACAAGGGGAAAAGAATACAATGAGTATTTAGTAAAATGGATGGGTAGACCGGTGGAAGCTGCAACATGGATAAGTAAAGCATAGTTGGAATCATTCTAGTTAATGCAAGATGAGAGAGTTGCTGACCCGCAACAACTGGACCTTTAACCCGCAACAACAAAGAGCTTTACACAGTGAGAAGGGGCTCACAAATCTTTCTAGCGTGGTAGTTTGATGTACGGGCATCATTTTGATTTAAATATATTTTTAATTTTTAGTTAGTGCCACATGAAGGAGCCAAAAGTTATTATATTTTAAATTTGGATTTTTTTAATTTGAGACAGCAACTACCTCTCATGAGCTCATTTAATGAGAAACAACATTAAAAAATGGTAAAGGGAAAATTTGAGTGGGAGATTTTGAAGTCAAAAATACGTAGGTGGAGGAATTAACACAAGTTTTTGAACATTATAGCTGTTTAGGTGGGATTTTTGGAAGATTTTTGGGAAGAATCTTCTAGATTTTTGATAGTTTGGGAGAAGAACATAATAGCAAAAAGAAGAGGAAAAAAGGAAAGAAAAAGAGGTAAGAACATCAGAAAATAGGGGAGAATAGAAGAGGATATTAGAGAATATGTAACGCTTCACCATGTGAACCCCAAAGGACAATGAAATAACACACAATTTTTGTTTTGAAACAAGAACATTGCATAAGATGATCATGAACATATACATTACAAGTTAAGTAATTATACAATTACAATATCACTACATCCTCTAGGGTACACATGACGGCATTACGAAACCTAAACCCATTCCAAAGCGATAATGAGCGAATTCCAATAATACGTTATAAACCAAGATATAGGATAAGTGAACCATGTGCATACATCCATCATAACACAATAAAGAGAATCATTTATATATGAAACACATGATAAAATCAATAATATCCATCCATTACATTGATCAACTCAGAACGTACATATACTTCATTATGTAATTACATATTTTCAAGATTACATATGCACAGCTGTGCTTCCCAACACATAGTGGGAATAATACATTAAATACAAGAATGTTACATAAATGAACATGGTATAATTGAACTGTGGTGAAGCTCTAGATCATCTGCAATGACACGACCTCTGTGCTTCGTGAACACTGACTCAATTTCTGATTTCACTTCGTAATACCAGCTATCTGAGGGAAGTGTTGCAAGGATTTGGCTCCTCAAGTCCACACCAAGAGTCACTGTAGATATCTCATGTCTCTGTCAACTTAGAGCATCTGCCACTACGTTTTACTTTCCCTAGATGTACTTAACCTCAAAATAATATTCATAAAGAAACTCCATCCATATCCTCTACCTAGTATTTAGGTTCGGCTACATAAAGATATACTGCAAGCAAAGATGATTGCTATGTAGCTCAAACTGAGGCCCTAGTAAAAAGTGCCTCCATCTCACAAGGGCATGAACAATAGTGGCTAACTCCAAATCATGCGTAGGGTAATTCAGCTCATGATACTTGAGCTTGCGGGACTGAAATGCAATCACATGACCTTCGTGCATCAAAATAGCTCCTAAGCCTTCCAATGAAGCATCTATACACACCACGAAATCCCTAGTAGGATCAAGAACTACTAGCATCGATGCACTAGTCAACTTTTCCTTAAGGGTTTGGAAAGCTAACTAGAATTGTTCCGACCAAACAAATTTTTTCCCTTTCCTCTGAAGGGTAGTGATGGGATGTGCAATCCTCAAAAATCCCTACATGAACTGCCAATAGTAGCCCGCTAAACCCATAAAACTATGAATCTCAGGAACATTCGTGGGCACAGGCCAATCAACGATGGCTTGGATCTTTGAAGGATCCACAACAATACCTTCAACAAAGATGACGTGACCCAAGTATTTCACTTCAGTCTTATAGAATTCACACTTCGCTAGATTAGCATACATTTGATTGTCTCTCAAGCATTGCAACAAGTGTCTCAGATGTTCCTCAAGTTCGTCTATAGTTTTGAGTAAATCAAGATATCATCGAGGAACACTAGAAAAAATCTATCCAAGTAGGTTCGAAAGAATCCATTGATCAGGCTCATGAAAACTGATGGTGCATTTGTCAACCCGAACGACATAACAGTGAACTCGTAATGCCCGTAACAAGTGCGAAATGAAGTTTTATGGATATTTGCTTCGACTATCCATAATTGATTGTATCCTGATTTGAGATCAATCTTTGAGAATACCTTAGCCTCATTTATCTGATCGAATAGATCATCAATTCTCGACAAAGGGTATTGGTTCTTCACCGTCACTTTTTTTAGTTTTTTGTAATCAATGCACAAATGGAGAGAACCATCCTTCACAAATATCACTGGTGCTCCCTACGGGGAAACACTAGGACGAATGAACCATTTTTCTAAAAGTTCCTCTATTTGTAAATGGAGCTCCTAAAGTTCCTGAGTTGTCATCCAATATGGAGCCTGAGATATAGGCTCAGCTCTAGGTACAAGATCAATTCTAAAGTCGATCCAGAGGTAGCTGTAGAAAAGGCTCATCTTGTGGAGGAAAATGTGGCTATGGCACTTGGGGGTCATACAGGTGTTCAGATTGGCAGTGCACCTTCGTCTGGTTTTGGTTTTCAAGGTGGTCCGACTTTAGCTACGAGGTCCTTAAAGGATCAACAAGCGAATCCATACCCAAAACGACATCACAGGAACCAAGAGGTAGGATTCGAAGGTCTACTGTAGTCACCAGTGACCCAATTTTCAAACCAAAACCCTGGACAAGCGATTCAACTGCTATCTTTGCCCCAGAGGCCAATTTGACCTGCCACTTAATGCTTTGCCTTGCTGCCACCAGTCTATAATGCTCTACTACTGAAGGAGAATAAATGAATCTAACACACCAGAATCAAAGAGAATAGAAATACTAGTGCCTTGTAACACACTTGTTGTCTAAACATAAGAATTCACAATCTCATCATGGTGATGGTAGTTCTCAATCTAGGAAGAACCAAAATTGGTGGCGTATAAAGCACAACCGTTCGAAGTAGCCTGCATATAGTACCCATACCACAGCTAGCGGGGGCAGTGTTCAGCAGTCCAATGCACCTCTTGGCGACAAAGGTTTTGGCCGAGGCACAGGTTGTTTCTCTTGCGGCCAACAAGGCCACATTGCTAGGAAGTGTCCACAGAGGAACACTATAGGTTTCAGTCAAAGGCCAGCCACTTCTGAGCCAATAGTGGGCGATGTAGGTAGGTCTCACCGAGTATTCGCAATGGTTGATAACCGCCAGGATGGGCACCAGGGTGCAATTGTTGAGGCTACTAGTAGCGGACGTGCAACTGACCCAAGAGCACATGGTTGAGCTCATGATGTTCCAGTCAAGGATGGGCAACTGGCACTTGAGCCTATCATCATTCTTCAGCATAGGAGACTCATTCTCAAGGGAAAAGAGTTTGAGCAAGTGTGCGTCCAATGGGACCCTAATGATGAGACATCAGCAACTTGGGCGGATGCATCCTGCATTCGAGAGTCTTTTCCCTTTTTGTTTCCTGGCTTCCAGAAGTAAGCCTAGTTCTAGGGGGGGAGGATGTAGTGCCTCTCGTGTTACTGGTACTCTTATGATACTTTTTTGTGTGTGGTTGATATTGTTTGGATACTATTTATCTTTGATGCATACTTGAGACTATGTTGGTGACTGTTTCACTATGTTGTTTGGTTGGTTGACAGTTCTGCTTATTGGACTTGGTTGTCTATGACATTGCTACTATTGGTTATGATATGTGGACATATGTGTTTGATTTCTTTTATTCTTATGACTGGTGTTCTTGTTTACGTTTGGTAGAAGAAGGTTAGGTATGGCGCCTAGTGCCTTGCATGTCTAGCGAATATGTATTGTGCATTACTCTTGGCTGGTATTTGAAGTGTATGTTTCATTTAGCATCACCAATATTTTCCACATGGTCTAGGTCTCTTCTCTTCTTCCACACTGAGCTTCTATGGGTTGTTTTCTTTTGTTTTGGATGCCTAGGAAAACAGTCTTACTAAGTGTCAACCTTCATGCAAGCTCTGATTAGCGCCAGCGCATGGAGTAAGAGGAGTTGGATGCTTAGTTAATAGTCTAAACCTGTTGAGTATGTTGGTCGTGCCTCTCATCATTTGTGTTTCTGTTTATGCCTAAAAGGACTGCTTAAATCTGTTCTTAGTTTGGCATCTGATATGGTTGCTACATTTCACCGTGGTGGATGCGTCATGTGCTTCTTTTAGAATTTAATTTTAAATCTGCTATTGAGGATTTGTTTTCTTCATAGAGATGCATATTTATAGTTTATTTATATGTATATATATCAATGTTTATACTATATGTTATGAATTATATTGTTGTTATAAGGCATGTTTGACGGGTGTTTTCTGTGCTACGATTAAACTCACTGTTTCTATCCTAGAATAGTAATTGACATTGAATAAATAAAATTCTTTTAATAGATTTTGATGTCACGCATTTCTTAATATTACAGTAATTGTTATTTGAATTTGGCATTCAAATCTCTTATACACATATAAATGTATCTGGGTAATTAAGTTGTTATTAGAATTGGGAATTAGGGCGTTCACTCCCTATGTTTGAGGTTGTGATAATATTGTTTTATGTGTTTGTGTATAGGCTGCTTTTTTTTCATACAATATGCTGTAGATTAGCCAGCAAATGTAAAAACTTAACATTTATTATATTGTGTTAACAAAAGCGAATATATTTATATATATTTCATGATTTTATTAAAAGTATAAATTTGTTTGTGTAGAAGTGCAAATGTGGATATTTACCAAAATATGTTTATATAACTTTAAATGTTTTAAAACATTTCTTAATACCTGAAAAGACAAAATGTAAACGTTGTTTTAAATGTTCTTGTAGTGTTAGTGAAAATAAGTTGATTGTGATAAAATTTTCTTTGATAAATAATGTTTATGCGAATGTGAATTATTTGTTTAAGTAGGTAAATGAATTGAAAAGGTTAGTTAGGGAACATTGTTTTGTTAAGGTAGGATAAGTAGCTCCATTTATTTATTTTGAATGTATAGTGAAATTTATGATTAATTCACTAAATATCAATGTGTGTGTGTGTGTATATATATATATATATATATGTATATGTATATCTTAAATGACTTTTATTAATAAAAAAAAGTAGATCATTGTTAGGGTTTACCTTTGGTTATCATTACTTGAAATTGTAGTCCTTTTTATTTGAGTAGGTTGTTAAAGAGATTGGTAGCTTGTTTAACTTAAATAAATTTGATTTATTGATAGATGACTTAGTAGAATAACGTGTGGAAGGGACGAACTAAGTGTCCTAGGAGACTTATCACTTTAATTGTGTTAGAGGAATTAAAGCTTGGTTTTGATTGTTCCATATCATTTTGTCTCCTGTTTGAGTTATTTTGATTTGAAGAGATTATTTATGTTGAAGTTTTGTTGAAACCTATGATTTTCTTTGACTTACCCTCGTTTGGGAATCTTAGGTAGTTAGTCTTTTGGGCTTCCAAAGGAGGGGGAAAATGTGGCTTCATGATTGGTTTTTGTGTTGATCCTTGTTAACTATGGTTCTTATGCTAAATTGTTTTTGTGGGTTTAGTCTTGCACTTGGAAGTGATTTGTTATGAAGTTTTAGCGTGAGATGGTGCATGCCTCATGGGATGTATTTACTTTTGGCCTTGATATTTGTGCAAGTTGGCTTACCCCATTTGTGTTTATGAGAGTTGTTGCTAGAAGGGAGAGTGGCTTCCCATGGGGGATGGAACCCTAAGTGGTATCGTGGGTAACTCGTGCAGAAGTTGAGTAATCAAGTGATAACTTAATAAATATTTAAGGCATGGGTAGTAATTCACACTAATGAAAGATAATTTATGCCTCTCATGGCCCAAGCACTTGTTTAGGCTTGGGATGAGATGAGAAGGCCTGGAATGGAAAATCAACCACCTTGTCTTCAGGAAAGGTGAGTTGATTCCACATGTGTAAGAATGGGGGCCGAGGATCGGTTGAGGTTGCCAGGGTAACCCAGGACGGGGGTCGATAACCTATGAAGATCTACAATGGGTAACCCATGTCGAGCCATGTGATGACACTCCACCCTTAAGAAACCATTTATGTTTGTTGTTTCCCCTTGTTGCCTTTGTTCCTCTGGAAGCGGATGTTGTCATGTCATGGAGTCTTGTTTATTATTGTTCACCTAACTAATTTGGTTGTGGGTCTCTCTTGTCAATTCCTAGTTCGAGGGGTAGGCCTTTCGGTCCATGTGGTCATGTGGAATGTGCTATGTACCCCATTGGGTCCCCAGCCGAGGATTGAAGATGTGCAAAGTTGTACCAGTTGCAGTGACTTCAGAGATACAACAGAGTTGAATCCAGTCTTGATACTTGGTTCTCATTCACTTCGGTTGTACTATTCTATGTTATTGTATTGTCCCTGTTCATGTTGGAAAACACTTCTGTAATAATGTAATTCTTAAATGATGTAACTTCTTATTGTAATTGTTGGATCTATCTTATGAACGTTCAGGGATGCTTATCTTCTATGGAATGTATATTGATTCTTATAATATTATATGTTATTATTTAATTGTATGTGATCCTTTATGGTGTTGTATCTGTCAAAATATTTATAATTATGTTCATTGATGTGATGAATTCTTCTTATTTATATATCGTTATGGATGTGCGTACATTGATTATTAATTCTATATAATGGTTAAGTGGAATTATTGTAATTAGTTAATCATCATTATGGTAAGGAATTACATTATGTAATGTTGTCACGTGTACCCCAGGGGACGTAGTTGCAAGGATATTTGTATAATTGCTTTACATATGTCGTTTGTTAATGTTCATTTTATGTAGTGTTTTACTTTCAAAAAAAAAAGTGCAGTAATTTGTTAATTTTAGTTGTCCTTTGGGGTTCACACAATGGGGCGTTATAGAATATCAGAGGAAAACAAAAGAATTCTTCGGAAAGTAGTCAAAAAAACTCATTTCTAAGATAGTAAGAGGTCAAAGAAGAGGCAAAGAGACTCCATATTTCATTGCAGCAGTCGTAAATATGTAAAATGATTGTAGCTGTTTCTATTTTTGTTAATGAAAATTTGTTTACTTCTTTCCAAATCATTGTTCTCTGATATTGAACATACATTTGTTGTTCTATAAGTTTGGGTTTTTATTTTCAAGTTTAAAGTCTTTTATGAAGCTAAAACTGTAAATAGTCATCTACAATCATTGTTACAACTACCCATAGCAACAGTCTATTTTTTATAGCAACTTACTTGGTGCCTCTGCAATTGATTTTATGCCTCTTAAACTTGTTATTTGACCTGCAGCACGTGTGTAGACCTCTGTAAAGGTTGTATGAGGCTGTGTACAGTAGCACAACCCCTCATTTTCCACCTATTTACGCATTTTAGTGGGTTTTTAGACACCTAGAAGGGGGTGGGTGCCATCAGATGAAAAGATTTTTATGGGCATTACCAATACTTTTGGGTAATACACTATAGTAGATGCCAATTTTTTGAAGAAATGTTCGTTGCTTGGTAGATTTTGTATTCTTGTGGAGGAAAGTAGTGTGCGACCTTCATGGATTAACTTATTATCCATGTTGGGTGATTCAATGCAGCAGAATGAATTTGAAGTCTCTTGGGTTGTTTACCATTGTTGTTTCAAATAAATCCATGTTACTATTGTTTCCTTGAACAACATGAAATTATTTTTTGTTTGGGGGAAAAATTAATGAGCTCCTATTTTTGATGATGTTTGTGTCATCACCATTAGGGATACAGAAAAACAAGTCCAAGTAAGGGGAATACTCATGAATATCTTATTATGATGGAGATCCATTTTCAAAATGAGGCTTTAGGGTTGGGAGATGGGACTACATGTGGCCCTTTAGATTTTCTTGGTTCTTCAAAAAAGGGATACTTGTGTAGAAGGATTTTAGCACTAAGAAAAATATAGTTGAGGCTAAAGAAAGATCTTTGAAACAATTTGGCTTCAAACCATCTTGACTTTGGGTTGGTTGTTTGTTGGGTATTATTTTTCCCATTTGTTAATCTAATTCTAGTTATGGTGTAGTTATTTTGTTGATGGTTTCTCATTGTTTCTCTTTGTTGTTTTGTTGGGATTTATTGAAATGTATGCCTTTATCCTCCCCTTATTTCAAAATCCCTATTTACCTTAATAAAAACATATCTAACTTAAATTTGTTTTTTTATTTTTTAAATTTATATAAAAAATAACAAATAAAATGAACAAATGAATATGTGGGCGGTTGGGAGGGTGGCCCTCCACGTTGGTAGAGGGAGTTTGTTGGTCTGCAAGCTGGCATCTACATGGGGAGCCCTGTGATGAGGTGGGCATTGGCGATAGTGTATGGTCACATTGGTCAGGGCAAGTATTTGTAATGATGACCGATAGTATAAAACTCATATGTCAAGGTAAACGTCACATATGGGGCTGAGGATACAGGACGAAATCATTCGTGCAAGGAAAACTTCCCTTACATTGAAATTATTTATCGCTTATGTGAAGTCATAATTGCTTGGTTATTGCGGGCTTATTAATGGGTGAAGGAAACGATTGTATTGAATAGTAATTTTGTTGTTGTTGATGAGCAGTAAATGGTGGTGATTGGGTTAACAGTCATTGCTCGGCTTCTGGAGTCATCTAAGGATGACAATGGCCATGCGTTCAAAGTTTCAATCACAATTTTGGTGGAGGGTCTAGCGTGGTTTGGAGCGAATGCTCCAATCTCTCTGTTGGAAATGACAAAGCAAGTTACGTTCCAGGAGATATCCGATCAGAGGTTGAAGCGATTCCTACTAAACATTGATCCTATCATTGTTGCAGCAATAAAGATGATTTTGGGGAGAGGACATCTTGAACAAAAGGGGTACAGGAGGGACAATGCACACATTTCCTCATGTTTTTTGGCTTCTCTGTTGGATAGCCGAGTACCCAATTCGAAGGCGAACGAGTTGTTGGTGTGTTTTTTTTGCAAGGATCTGGTTGGTGGCATTGAGGACATTCTAAAGGCAGCGATAATTGGCACTAGGATCTCACATCCTACAAAATTGGAGCTTATGCAAAATACAGACGAGACAGTTAAACTCTTTCCTCTCCTCTTGAACTTGAACGGGGTGGCTCTCATACGCCATCGAATGATTGTGGCTATGCTGGTGGACAACTCTAAAAAAAATTTAGGGTTAATGGCGACTGGTGGCATTGAATGGGTGCATGATTTCAAGTCCTTTGCAGATCTCAATGGGTTTCTGTGAATTGCTTGTTTTCTTTGTTTAGTCGAATTCTTTTTTAGGTCTGGTGGGGTGGGTTGTGTTTGGTTTTTTGATACTGGATATGGCAATGCCAATTTTGTATAAAATTTTTCTATGAAAATTCTATATGATGGTAGTGGGTAGTATGGGAGTACCTGGGTTTTGATCGGGCAGCTGAATTTTCCTGCTAAGCAGACGGATGTATGTTTTTATGTTTAATTTAATATAATAAAAACTCTTACATACCAAAAAAAAAAAAAGAACAAATGAATATTATAAATTCAAAATATAAATTTTATCAATCTTATAAATTCAAAATATAAATTTTATCGATCTTATAAATTCAAAATATAAATTTTATCAATCTTATAAATTCAAAATCTAAATTTTATCAATCTTATAAATTCAAAATCTAAATTTTATCAATCTTACAAATTCAAAATCTAAATTTATCAATCTTACAAATTCAAAATCTAAATTTTATCAATCTTAAAAATTCAAAATCTAAATTTTATCAATCTTAAAAATTCAAAATCTAAATTTTTGGATAAAATTTAATTATTAAATAAATATTTTTAAGCCAACCTTCTTAGAAATTGATACTTGTTAAAAAAATTACATGCCTTATAATTTTACACTTTATTTTTTATCTAAAATCTTGTCCTTAAATTAATCCAATATTTTTCACATTTATTAATTAATAAAATAAATACTAATTATTTGATCTTAAAATATTGAAAAAAGATAGTATACTATAATTGGGTTTGTTTGTTATAGTCTAATAATAATCGAACCTGAAATTTTAACACCTGTGTTAATTAACATTAATATGAACGTATGCTTGGATGTTTCATTGAGAACAAAAAGTTTTCTGCAAACATTTGGCTTCGCTTGAAGACCAAAAATTCTAGCGAAAGATTTTGACGTATACATTTGAATTTCAGTTTTTTAAATCCTTGAAAGCGGAGTTATTAGGGTAACATGAATGAATAAGTACTCAGTTCATCACGGTTTTTGTATGAAAGTTTAGTGTGATGATAAGCATTACACCTACAATGGTCGTCCCTTGCATAAGCCATCTTCACCTCTCCATGCTTTTAATTCTGATAATGTTATTCACAAGGATGTCTGGAGGGAAAGACACAAAGGCATATTTTAACACAAGTATTAAGTTTATCTAAATTTGCTCTATGTCAACAATGTTTACTTACTATGCAATGTTTGTGCCAAAGCAACTTTATGTAGTCTACATGGGCAACACTTCATCACAAGAAAATGGATAGTCTCACACAATCTCACTCTGTACATGGAAGGTTAGGTAGGTGGAGGAATTAATGCAAATTTTTGAATGTTGTAGCTATTTAAACTTTAGGTGGTATTTTTGGGAGATTTTTGGG
This sequence comes from Sequoia sempervirens, assembly GCA_007258455.2. NCBI lineage: Eukaryota > Viridiplantae > Streptophyta > Pinopsida > Cupressales > Cupressaceae > Sequoia > Sequoia sempervirens. The sequence goes on from VDFB02088940.1 coordinate 12,100, forward strand.
ATATTTTTGGGAAGAAGCTTCCAAATTTTGGATAGTTAGGGAGAAGAACAATAGAATAGAAGAAGGAAGAGGACAAAATAGAAGAAAAAGAGCTCAGAACAACAGAAAATAGGGAAGAATAGAATAGGATATTAGAAAATATCAGAGGACAGTAGAAGAATGTTTTGGAAAGTAGTCAGAAAAACTCATAGCAGATAGTAAGAGGTCAAAGAGGAGGCAAAGAGACTCCATATTTCATTAAAACAATTGTAAATGTGTAAAATGATTGTAATTGTTTCTATTTTTGTTAATGAAAACTTGTTTGTACTTGTTTTTGATTAAATAAGCAACATTTACAGGGTGTTGTACCCTTCACATAGAGAGCCCATATTGAGTGTTTACTTGTTTCCAAATCATTGTTCTTTGATATTGAGTGTGTGGTTGTAAGAAATATTACATACATTTGTTGTTCTAGAAGTCTGTGTTTTTATTTTCAAGTTTAAAGTCTTTTATGAAGCTAAAACTGTAAACAGTCACCTACAACCATTGTTGCAACTACCCGTAGCAATAGTCTATTTTTGAAAAATTAGTTGGTGCCTCTGTAATTGATTTTATACCTCTTAAACTTGTTATTTGACCTGCATCACGTGTGTAGACCTCTATAAGGGTTGTGTGAGGTTGTGTGAGGTTGTGTATATGGTTTATCAAGAAGTATAGTTTTAGACCTTGATACTAAGTTTGTAGGAAATTTTTGGAGGATACTTTGGAAGAAATTAGGGACTGATTTAAAGTTTAGTTATGCATATCATCCTTAAACAGATGAAAAAACTAAAGTTGTTAATCAAAGCTTAGTGAATTTGCTAAGATGTTTAGTTGGTGACAAGCCTAAGCAATGGGATTTGATATTGCCTCAAGCTAAGTTTGGATACAATGACTCAATAAAAAAAATACAGTTAAGACTCCATTTCAGATTGTTTATGTGCATAGTCCTAGAGGTATTTCAAAATTGATGGAGCTTGTAAATATTGAGGGATATAAGAGAAGTGCTGAAGGAGAAGAGTTTGCCAAATATATAGAAGATTTGCATCACCAAGTGAGGGAAAAACTTAGTTGGAGCAGCCAATAGTATAAAGAGAAGGCTGATTTGAAGACGAAAGAAAATAATTTCGAAGTGGGAGAAATTGTATTGGTGCACCTACAAAAGGAAATATTTCCTAGTCATGCCTACAACAAACTCAAGTGGAAGAAGATTGGACCTTGCAAGATCATCAAGAAATTTTCATCGAATGCCTACAAGTTGGAGCTACCAAAAGGTTTGGAAATCTCTCCAATTTTTAATGTTTCATATTTATATACTTACCATGAGGGAGAGACATCACAACAACGGGAAGAAGAAAAAAAAACATTATAAAAAAAATGGAAGGAGCAGCTACAAAAGAAAGCATGAGAGGAAATTGAAGATATTTTGGATTCAAAAGTTATTAGGAAGACAAGAGGCAGAGAATACAATGAGTATTTAGTAAAATGGAAGGGTAGACCGGTGGAAGATGCAACATGGATAAGCCAAGCATAGCTGGAATCATTCCAGTTAATGCAAGATGACAAAGGTTCTGACCCGCAACAACTGGACCTTTAACCTTCAACAACAAAGAGCATTACACAGTGAGAAGGGGCTCACAAATCTTTTTAGCGTGGTAGTTTGATGTACGAGCATCATTTTGATTTAAATACATTTTTAATTTTTAGTTAGTGCCACATGAAGGAGCCAAAAGTTATTATATTTTAAATTTGGATTGTTTTTTTATTTGAGACAACAACTACCTCCCATGAGCTCATTTAATGAGCAACAACATTAAAAAAATGGTAAAGGGAAAAATTGAGTGGGAGATTTTGAAGTCAAAAATAGGTAGGTGGAGGAATTAACGCAAGTTTTTGAACATTGTAGCTATTTAGGTGGGATTTTTGGGAGATTTTTGGGAAGAGTCTTCTAGATTTTGGATAGTTTGGGAGAAGAACATAATAGCAAAAAGAAGAGGACAAAACAAAAGAAAAAGAGGTCAGAACATCATAATACATGGTTGAATAGAAGAGGATATCAGAGAATATCAGAGGACAATAGAAGAATGCTTTGGAAAGTAGTCGAAAAAACTCATAGAAGATAGTAAGAGGTCAAAGAAGAGGAAAAGAGACTCCTTATTTCATTGAAGTAGTTGTTAATGTGTAAAAAGATTGCAACTGTTTCTATTTTTGTTAATGAAAACTTGTTTACTTCTTTCCAAATCATTGTTCTCTAATATTGAATGTGTGGTTGTAAGAAATATTAAATACATTTGTTGTTCTAGAAGTTTGGGTTTTTATTTTCAAGTTTAAAGTCTTTTATGAAGCTAAAACTTTAAATAGTCATCTACAGCCATTGTTTCAACTACCCGTAGCAACTGTCTATTTTTTACAGCAACTTACTTGGTGCCTCTGCAATTGATTTTATGCCTCTTAAACTTGTTATTTGACCTACAGCATGTGTGTAGAACTCTATAAAGGTTGTGTGAGGTTGCATATAGTAGCGCAACCCCTCCTTTTCCACCTATTTTCTCATTTTAGTGGGTTTTTAGGCACCTAGAAGGGGATGGGTGCCATCAGATGAAAATATTTTTATGGGAATTACCAATACTTTTGGGTAATACACTACAGTAGATGTCAATTTTTTGAAGAAATGTTTGTTGCTTAGATTTTGTATTCTTGTGGAGGAAAATAGTGTGCGACCTTCGTGGATTACCTTATCATCCATGTTGGGTGATTGAATGCAACAGATTGAATTTGAAGTCTCTTGGATTGTTTACCATTGTTTTTTCAAAGAAATCCATGTTATTATTGTTTCCTTGAACAACATGAAATTATTTTTTGTTTGGGGGAAAAAGTAATGAGCTCCTATTTTTTATGATGTTTGTGTCATCACCACTAATGACACACAAAAAGAAGTCCAAGGGGAATACTCATGAATATCTTATTATGATGGAAACCCATTTTCAAAATGAGGCTTTAGGGTTGAGAGATGGGACTACATGTGGCCCTTTAGATTTTCTTGGTTCTTCAAAAAGGGATTCTTGTACAAAATGATTTTAGCACTAAGAAAAAGATGGTTGAGGCTAAAGAAAGATCTTTGAAATGATTTGGCTTCAAACCATCTTGACTTTGGGTTGGTTGTTTATTGGGTATTATTTTTCCCATTTGTTAATCTAATTCTAGTTATGTTGTAGTTTTTTTGTTGATGGTTTCTCATTGCTTCTCTTTGTTGGTTTGTTGAGCTTTATTGAATTTTATGCCTTTATCCTCCCCTTACCCTTTCAAAATCCCTATTTACCTTAATAAACACGTATCCAACTTATATTTTTTTATTTATTTTTTAAATTTATATAAAAAATAACAAATAAAATGAACAAATGAAAATGTGGACGGTTGGGAGGGCAACTCTCCATGTTGGAGAAGGGCATTCGTTGGTCCTCAAGGTGGCATCTACATGGGGAGCCCTATGATGAGGTGGGCATTGGCAACAGTGTATGGTTACATCAGTCAGGGCAAGTATTTGTAATGATGATCAATAGCATAAAGCTTGTATGTCAAGGTAAACCTTGTATATGGGGCCGACAATGCAAGACAAAATCATTCGGGCAAGGACAACTTGCCTTGCATTGAAATTATTTCTTGCTCATGTGAAGTCGGAATTGCTTGGTTGTCGCGGGCTTATTAATGGGTGAAGGTGACAGTTGTATGGCATAGTAATTTTTGTTGTTGTTGATGAGTAGTAAATGGTGGTGAGTGGGTTAACAATCATTGCTTGGCATCTGGAATCATCTAAGGATGGTAATGGTCGGGCGTTCAAAGTTTGTAATCATAGTTTCGGTGGAGCATCTGGCATGGTTTGGAGCGGATACTCCAATCTCTCTGTTGGCAATGATGAGGCAAGATATGTTCTAGGAGATAATCGATCATAGGTTGAAGCGAGTCCTGCTAAACATTGATCCTCTCGTTGTTGCAGTAGTAAAGATGATTTTGGGGAGAGGACATCTTGAACAAAAGGAGTCCCGGAGGGACAATGCACACATTTCCTCATGTTTTCTGGCTTCTTTGTTGGATAGCCGAGTACCCAAGTCGGAGGCGAAGGAGCTGTTGGTGCATTTGTTTCGCAAGGATTTGGTTGGTGGCATTGAGGAGATTCTAAAAGCGGCGATAATCAGCATTGGGATCCCACGTCCTACAACATTGGAGCTTCTACGGAATATGGACGAGGTGGTTAAACTCTTTCCTTTCCTCTTGGACTTGAATGGGGCAGCTCTCATGCACCATCGAATGATTGTGGCTATGGCGGTGGACAACTTAAAAAAGTTGCCCGGGTTAATGGCGGTTGGTAGCATTGAATGGGTGCAAGATTTCGAGTCCTTTGCCAATCTCAATGGGTTTCTTTGAATTGCTTATTTTCTTTGTTTAGTCGAATATTTGTTTTGGTCTGGTGGGGTGGGTCTGGTCTGGTTTTTTGATACTGGATATGGCAATACCAATTTTATATAAAATATTGCTATGGCATCTCTTTGTGATGGTAGTGGGTAGTATGGTAGTTCCTGGGTTTTTATTGGGCGGCCGAATTTTCCTGCTAAGCAGACGCATGTATGTTTTTATGTTTAATATAATATAATAAAAACTCTTACGTACCAAATTTTTTAAAAAAAAAAAAATGAATATTATAAATTCAAAATATAAATTTTATCAATCTTATAAATTCAAAATATAAATTTTATCGATCTTATAAATTCAAAATATAAATTTTATCAATCTTATAAATTCAAAATCTAAATTTTATCAATCTTATCAATTCAAAATCTAAATTTTATCAATCTTACAAATTCAAAATCTAAATTTATCAATCTTACAAATTCAAAATCTAAATTTTATCAATCTTATAAAATTGAAATCTAAATTTTATCTATCTTATAAATTCAAAATGTAAATTTTTGGATAAAATTTAATTATTAAGTAAATATTTCGAAGCCAACCGTCTTAGAAATTGATACTTGTTAAAAAAAATTACATGCCTTATAATTTTACACTTTATTTTTATCTAAAATCTTGTCCCTAAATTAATCCAATATTTTTCTAAATTTTTAATTAATAAAATAAATACTAATTATTTGATCTTAAAATATAGAAAAAAGATAGTATACTATAATTGGGTTTGTTTGTTATAGTCTAATAATCATCGAACCTGAACTTTTAACACTTGCGTTATAATTCACATTAATATGAACATATGCTTGGATGTTTCATTGAGAACCAGAATTTTGCCGCAAACATTTGGCTTCGCTTGAAGACCAAAAATTCTAGCGAAAGATTTTGACGTATACATTTGGATTTCATTTTTTTAAATCCTTGAAAGCGGAGTTATCAGGGTAACATGAATGAATAAGTACTCAGTTCATCACAGTTTTTTTATGAAAGTTTAGTGTGATGATAAGCATTACACCTACAATGGCCGTCCCTTGCATAAGCCATCTTCACCTCTCCATGCTTTTAATTCTGATAATGTTATTCACAGTGGTGTCTGCAGGGCAAGACACAAAGGTATATTTTAACACAAGTATTAAGTTTATCTAAATTTGCTCCATGCCAACAATGTTTACTTACTATGCAATGTTTGTGCAAAATCAGCTTTATGTAGTCTACATGGGCAGCACTTCATCACAAGAAAATGGACAGTCTCACACAGCAGCTGCTTCATTGCACCTTGATATGCTTCACTCTGTACATGGAAGGTTATTATTATATCTCATGTTTGATTGTTATATAGATAGAATTGTGATTACCGTGCTAACATGATCTGTATCGTTGTTATTAAAGCCCGGAGGCAGCAGAGGAATCGTTGAAGTATAGTTATTGGAAAAGCTTTGGTGGATTTGCTGCTGTGCTTTCTTCATCCCAGGCCCAACAGCTCAAAGGTAAAGCAAATTAAAAACTTCTTTAAACGGCTATTGTTTTTCTTTCCCATTTTGGTCATTGTTGGGAAGACGTATAGAGGCCATTAATATACATGTTTATGATTGTATAGATATGGATGGCGTGGTCTCAGTGTTTGAGAGTAAGCAACTGCAGCTTTTAACGACTAGATCATGGGATTTTATTGGCTTTCCTGCATCTGCCCAAAACAATGATGTGCGTTATCAGAGCGATATCATCATTGGTCTTCTGGACTCAGGTGAAATTATCAAAACAAAAGAAACATATCTCCTGGTTTTAAACATGTTATGCATTTCTCAGCATGTTATTTATCCTATTTTGAATTGCAGGATTAGTGCTATCATTAATTTAAAAGTTTCAAATTGATATGGTGTTATAGGGATATGGCCAGAATCAGAAAGTTTTAGCGATGCCGGATTTGGTTCACCGCCATCCAAATGAAGAGGTGGATGCCACACAACATCAGATTTCCCAGCCTGCAACAAGTTAGTCCCATTCCTACCCATTCTTTTTTATTATGATCATCTTTTATTATTCCATATATATATACATAGATATGCATATATAATTAGTTTGATTCAAAAATCATGCAGTTGAATTCTGATAACAGTATCAGAATGATGCATACTGTACCAAATATCACAGTACAAGAGCATTACATAATAATTTCCAACATTTCAATTTCTGTTAATAACATTAATGTTAAATTTTTTGAAGTGGATCTAGAAGTATATGTTTTACTTAAATGATTAGTAATCAAGAAGTTATTTTTAAATATTATTTAAATTTAATTTTGATAAATAAAAATAAGATCAATATTTATATTGTTTAACTATTGACTGCTTGATTATTGAATACATGATATTTGAGTAAAATAGATTAATACATTAAAAAAATATCTATCAAAAAATAGAAAAATATTAAGTTGACATTACTAAATATTAATATAGCCAATCAAAAATTAAGATTGAGAACTATACAATTTTTTTTAAAAATATTCAAATTATTTATATGTTTTAAATATTTATAAACGCATCTTATGAATTATTTTTCTTGACATAAAAAAAATTGTTACAAACTTAGTTCATTATGTACTTTTTATATTTTAATAGAGAATATTTTCAACATATAGAATGAAAAAGTCATGATAACAAACAACAAGTATCATATTAAAAGTTTTTATATTAGATCTTTATATAAAAAATATTATATATTTTGAAATAAAGAGAATTAAAGTGAAGGCCTTAAAAATCACTTTCATATCTTACATGCCAATATATAAAAAAATAATATAATTTAAAATAACTTTTCATATTTAAATATTAAGATTTATGTCAATTTTTAATTAAAAATTAATGAAATATTATTTATTGATTAACTTACAAAATGATATATTTATTCTATTTAAATATTTGAATTGACATAATATGATTATATATAATATTACATTTATTATGTATAATATATAGGATTTTGTTCTTAATATGTAGAACTATCACAACCTTTCATAATTCTACATATGTTTCTAACAAAATATTATACATCTCTTTAGATGAGTTAGTGCATCTCTTATTAGTCTCCAACACTATTTTTATATGTTATTTTATACCTTTAGTTAGTCCACATAATTTATATGATAACACATTTTTACATATTATTTTCTTGTTTTTTTGGTCATTTTACTACACAAATAATTTTTTTAAATATCTTGAATTTCTAATGTAGAAGTAAATAACATTGGATAATGTAGCTAAAAGTATGGAAAACTTGCTAGGAAATTGGTGGGAGCAAAGTTTTATCGCACTCCTTCGGATTCTCCACCACCTATAGGGGATATTTTGTCTCCAAGAGATGGATTTGGACATGGAACACACACCTCCTCTACTGCTGCTGGAAATCATATAAATAATGCAAGTTTTTATGGTATTGCCCAAGGAGATGCACGAGGCGGGGTCCCAGGTGCAAGGATTGCTATGTACAAGGTTTGCTGGCTTGATGGTTGTGGTGATGCAGACATTCTTGCGGCATTTGATGATGCCATCTATGATGGTGTGGACATGATTTCTGTATCACTTGGGACAGATATTCCTCTTAACTATTTTGAAGATAGCATTGCTATTGGAGCATTTCATGCAATGAAGAGGGGAATTTTGGTATCAAATTCAGCTGGAAATTCTGGACCTTATAGGGAAACAGTTTCCAATTATTCTCCATGGTCTCTAACTGTAGCTGCAAGCACCATTGATCGCAAAATGGAATCTGCACTTCTTTTAGGAAACAATATGTCTATAGAAGTAATTATCTACCTTCTACCCATTTTTTCCTTTCATTTTGATTATGTTTCTTAAAGTTTGATTTTAATGGTTCATAATCTCTATAGGGAATTGCTATAAACACATATACAATGGAGCAACCATGGTATCCTTTAGTATATGGAGGGGATGTCTCTAATATTTCTGGAGGCTTTAACTCTAATGATTCTAGGTGAGAAACAAAATTTAAAGTACATATTTTGAATAATATATTGAACTAAAGGGATAACATAGGACAAAATTTTATTTTTCTCAATAATGAAAGGAAAAATGATCTTTTAGATAATTTATAATTTTATAAGGAATCTATAACATATTATTTTTTATTTCAAAATTTCCAGCGGTTGTGCATTAAATTCTTTAGATCATACTAAAGTGGAAGGAAAGATTGTGCTTTGCAACTATATTCAAGACCCACCAGATTATTCAGTTTTTATTGCTGGTGGAGCGGGTGCCATTATAATTTTAGATGATTCCAATGACACAGCTTATGTGTGGTTAAATCCTGCAACTGTGATATCTACTGAACAAGGAAAAGTTGTATTGTCTTACATCAACTCTACAAGGTAATTGCCTCAAACATATACTTTATAGTAAATAAATAAATATGTTAATAACCATGGTGAATGATAAATTAATACTTTGATTACATTCCATTAGCTCTCCTACTGCAAAAATTCAAAAAACCACGACTTCCAAAGCATCGGCACCCATTGTGGCTTCCTTCTCATCTCGAGGCTTCAATCGAATTACTCCCAATATTCTCAAGGTACATTTTTTCATATTCTTAAATTGAATTAAAATTTTCAAATTTTGTCAAATGTATTATGTGTCAAAAAAAGCTAAAATATAAATTAAAAAATAAAATTGAAAAATATATAACAAATCTAATTATTTAGTATAAAAGAACATAATTTAAAATTATTTTTTTATAATATAAAATTAAATTATAATTTAAATTTTAATATTAAAAAAAATATGTTTATTCATAGTTTTAATAATAGTTTACAATTGTTAAAAAAATAATATAATAATTTTTTCATCTAATGTGTAGTTTCTTGAAAAATTATCCAAATTATTTAACATAGTGTAAAATATAATTATTTTATAAGAAATAGTATGATATAATGTATTTGTCTATGGTCAGCCTGATATTACAGCACCAGGCGTGGACATTCTTGCATCTTGGGCGAGAAATTCTTCAATTAGTGAGAATCTAGGAGATACAAGGATCTCTGACTTTAATATTATATCTGGAACCTCCATGTCATGTCCACACACTGCAGGAGCTGCAGGATTTGTTAAGTCATATCATCAAGATTGGTTTGCTGCTGCCATCAAATCAGCTCTAATGACTACAGGTATTGTATTATTCATATTTCATTAGAATTTTAAATATTTGAAATTTTTCTTAAAATATATAGATAGAAATATTAGTTTTAATTTTATAAGGTGAATTTATTAGAAAAAAAGATTTATGACAAGGGATAAAGGTTAGAACTATATTTTAAACTAAAAATTATAATATTAATATAAATGTTTAATAATTTGACTTGTACTGCAGCATATGTAATGGATCCAACATTGGCTGGAAATGAAGATGCAGAATTTGGGTTTGGGGCTGGGCAGATAAATCCAATGAAGGCCATCAACCCAGGGCTTGTGTATGATGCAGGTGTAGAGGATTATGTCAAATTTCTTTGTAAGGAAGGTTATAATGACACCTCTTTGCATTTGGTGACAGGAGATTTTAGTAGTTGTGACCTTATACAACCATCTAAAAATGGAGCAAGAGAACTAAACTATCCTTCAATAATGGTTGTTGTTGACCCAGGATATCCTTTTAAAGCCAAAATTCCTAGAACAGTTACAAATGTAGGAGTTGTCGAAAGTACATACAAGGCTACTATATCTGCACCCTCTGGAATAAATGTGACAGTTGTCCCAGACACACTATCATTTTGGCTTCTAAATCAACAGTTATCATATAACGTCACAATTGAAGGTCGATCCATGGTTGCCGATGAATTACTTTCAGGTGCCTTAACTTGGAGTAATGGGAATTACACCGTCAGAAGCCCAATCACTATCTATGCTATTCCCAAATTTGACTACCATAAGTAATCGACATGTTTTTCTATTGACTAAGCAAAACTACATAGCCTAAATTTGACAACCCTACTTGTCAAAACTATTTTATGCATGCTTGCATAAATTATTTCAGCCTTTTGAATTCTATTTTGAGTAGAGTTAGATTGAAAAAATGTTCTTTTGAAATAAATTTCTATTTAAGTGACAATTCTTTGAATTTAACATTGTTAATTTTCTTTCGTTCTCCAAGTTTGTATAATAAGAAAATATTTCATCATAAATTTGGTAACTCTTTTGAATTTAAAAATTTATTTTTTTAAATAAACAATAATAAAATAGGTATTAAACAATTTATTAGTGTGATATAATGGGGATTCATAATATTATGAAATTTTTTAAAATGTCAATCTTGATTTTGGAGCATGCTATGATCTTAAGTTTTAATCATTTCTTGATTTGATCTTGTTTTCAGATGTAATATGTTTAATATTTTAACATCCATATTAAATCTAGGTCATATATCCATATCAAATCTAGGTCTTAATATTAGATCATATTAAGTCACCTATGAACTTTTAGCTCCAATAACATTGTAGCCTAATATATGACATTTTGCCTAGGTTTAATCTATTTTCATATCTTATTTCTCTTTTGACAATGGACCTCACAACATTCAAGTTAATTAAATTTGTGTTTGATGAATATCTTGCCTTGAATTGGGATTTAATTAGGTTTAGCTTAATTTCATATCTATTTTTCTCTTGTTATATATTTCACATGTCATTTTTGGAACCAAAATGGGATTTCAACTAAATTTAATATTTTTTGCATGGCTTAGATAACTATGTTTTTGAATTTATACTCTTGGTGCATGATGGAATTTTAAGTAAATTAAGGTTAAGAAACCAATTGTATTGCCAAAATAATTTAAGTAGAAAATGATTTGTCATATGCATCTTGCACAAATATTAAAATAATTTAAAATATTCTAAAATATTTTATAAGACCTGTTAATTTTTATCAAAACTTGAGTAAAAATATCAATATATATCTTCATATTTCATGTACAAAAAAATACAAATGATGAATAGATGTAATTTTTTTTAGGTAAAAATCTAGAAGCCTATATATATTGATATTAATTGTAACAATGGAAATAGGGTGCCCCACCTCTTAGGAGATGGAGCACGAGGGTATGGTTCCTATTTCACACTTGTTTCATTCAAGGAAACCTTAGAGATACCAATTAAAAGGTATAAAGGGGGAAAGAGATCTTGCAATAAGGTATCCTAGGGTGTGATTAAGGGTTGAAAGGGGGTTTACCACCAAGCTAGGGCTTGGAAAGACAAGTAACATGCAAAACCTAATGATATGCAAAACTTGAATAGATGACCTAGAAATGAATGCAAAATAGAATAGGAAACTAAGAAATTAGAGAAGTGAACGTGGAAACTTTAATGTAATTGGAATAACCTCTGAAACTTTGAAAATAAAGACTTTAAGGAACACTGGGACTCATAGGCCAGGATCAGCGTATTAGTCCTAGACTAGGGTTTTTGGACTGAAACAAGAATCTGGCAATGTTGACTCAAGATCTTCAAAATATGGAAAATTTCCTATACTAGGACTCATACGCCACTTGTGACATATCACTCTTGTGCTACTTTTTGAAAAATTCAAAGTCCAGATCTACTCTACAATCGTTGCTCTTTCTTCCCAATCTGATTTTCGGGTCTGAACCTATAAAAAGACCTATAAAATAAAATATAGTGTTTCAATTTTCTTATGGGGGATTTGGCTCAATCAAATCCCTATTTCAGTAATTAAACCTTGATAGAAATAATGAATCTTGAAAGTAAAGGTGTATACAAACCCTAATCTTAAGTGTATCTAAGATTAGGAAATCTAAAATGCAATGCAACCCTATTCTAATGTGCTAGAATGAGATGCATGAATGAAACATGAAGATGAATGACTCACTTTGGGAGATGTCTAATCACCATAATAAGCCATAATAAGACATGTACCTTCCTTAGATTGAAATTAGAGTGATAATGGATGATGGAATCACTTAGGAAACAAGTCATTAGGCTTGGTTTGATGGATAGTTGCATCTCCCCAACCTAAAATCCATCATGATTCACCATAGGAAACCATAATCAATCCTTGAAAATGTTAGATCTTGAATGAAAGTGAACTTGAAGACCTGCAAAAACAAAATTATGTTGCTCCAAGACTTCAACCTTTCTTTCTCTTGAAACTTGAATGCTCTTGTGAAAGTATGCTTGAGTGCTTGTGAATGCTTAGACTTTTGAATTGATTTCTCTAGATGAAAATAATGACTTGAAAGCTTGTTTATATAGTCAATACACCTAATTTACCATTATTTAGATCTCAAATATCGGCATCAACCAAAATTTTGAATTAAAAACTTGAGTTTCTTGCTCAAACCCTAAAAATGGGCCACATGGGACTCATACACCACTTGTGGTATATGGGTCCCACCTAGAGGAATCATATGCCCAAGGTGGCGTATGAGTCCCACCCTAGTTTTTTGGGGTGGTCCAATGATGGGTTGTAAGAAAATTAAGTGTATTTATTGATTTTGTCAAGATTTTAGTCAAAATAAACCTTGAAATCCGAAATAAAGGGTCTTAGGGGCCTATCAATGATGATTTAAAGGGTCCTAAATGCAAGGGTGCTAAAATAGGTCCAGATTAAGTGATAAATTGTACCATCTCCAAGAAGGGAGTACAATTTTTGTCAAATTATCTATCCCCCACTTTTGCGGCCCCCATATGACTCTACGTGCATATGCAAGCTAAAGGAATCCAAACAATAAACTTCATTTCATAAAAGGATAGTCATATGCATTTATTTGCAATACGGAGAATGAAGCCCCCACTGTAGCTATCTACAAAACCACAACGTTAGGAACTACATCCTACAACACCAATTGGTTAGTCGCTCAAAAATCCTCTTATCTAACTTCTTCACAAAATCAAATTCGAGGGTATATGTATGCCCCCCTTGATCTCACCTACTTTATGGAGGTGGAATCAAGGTAGCAGTCTAACTGCATCGAATCAGGTAAGTCTGATCATAGGGTATTTCCAAGTACCATACCAAATAGTTATAGATGTTTTATGAGAATGAGAGAAAAATCATGAATCCAATGCAACAAACGACATAAAAAAGGAGCTCACTAGCCCCCGATATGCTAGTTTGATTGAAAAGCACTTTTTAACCCTAATATGCAAATGACCTAATTTAAACATATATAAGAGTAAAAAGTGAAATAATTTGTAATCAATTTTTCTTTTATCTTCTTGTATTTTGACTTCATTGGAGAGTGAGTGAAAATGTCGAGCATTGAAGAGTACGTGCCCCTGAGATCGATATCCTGTGTGAGGAGGTGGCGTGAAGCGACCTTCAGCATCAGGTGAGTAAATCCTTATATGCCTTAGCTTTGTTTTACGCATTTATTTTATGTTTTTATGCATTTCTAGGTAGATTTAGGACCCTCAAAGAAAAGTTTACAAAGCGTCCCACTTTTTTGCAAAGTGTCCCACTTTTTCGCAAAGTGTCTCATTTCTTCACGAAGTGTCCCAAATAGGAAATAAAGTGTCTAGGACCCTTCAAAAACTAACCTAGAGAAAAATTTTGACTGTTGATCTGTACATATTTAATATTTTAGAATGCTTATAGATTATATTTTTTCTTTTTGTTAGGTTCCACCCCAGTCATGAAAGCGTCTCAGCGGTAGATTATTATGTCATCTATGGGATATTTTCTTGACATTATCAAAGAAAAATACTCATATTTTACAAACCACTGAGATTTACTAGGCATACCTCATGCCTCTCATGAGGTACCATGATGCCATGTTAATGGCGCTTGCAGATAGATGGGATGCCAATACTTGCACATTTCGCCTACCCACCATTGAGATGATGATCACCCTAGAGGACATACATTGTATCCTTTGAGTTCCCATCTAAGGCGAGACTATGTGATTTATAGGGTTTCGTACATACGCATAGATGTGAGAAGATATAGGATATTTCCTAGGAGGACTGGTTTGAAATGAGATTGTAGGGCCATGTATTGAGCTAGTGTAGCTACTTTATGCATGATCACCACTCTTGAGATGGATCATGATGATCTGGGAGCACATCTAGATGGAGGCCTTGTTCATATGATATGGCAGATGGGGAACCACAAGACCATATATTCTTGGGGCCGCAACATTCTTGCACATTTGTATTATGATCTTGGATGGTGTGCATATCACGAGGTTGATAGCATGGTACATTGTACGCTACTATAGGTGTGGTGCCTAGAGCATATCACATGTACTAGAACAATAGGGTTCCCTTTAATATCTGCCCTCGAATACCCATGCAAATTCAACTATCGACTAAGGCGGTCATGGCAGTATGGGGATCTTCTATAATGGAGTGTCAGACTCGATCACCTGGATCAGGAGGAGATCGTGTGGAGACCATACTAGTTGATACTGCAATGGTCAAATTAGACCCAACAGTTGAGGAGGATGTAGATGGACAAATTTCTACTTGGCAGACATGATTACATAGTAAGAACATTTTACTATGATTGTGTTATGCAGTAGTTCAGGCAGATACAGGTACCACTAGTGGCACGACCATTTTGCAGGTGATAAGTGCAGAGTGCTCGGAAGCCTGGAGATATGAGATGGTTCACCTTTGATGATGTCATTTCCAGTGACTAAGATAATGATGATCATGATATGTTCCCAGTCTCTAACACTGATAATGTTAGAGCTATAGATGCATACGAGGAGTAGTGGGTAGTAGCATGACCATCTCTAGTGTTTCCCATGGATTAGCCTATAGGCTTTGCAGAACCACTTCTAGATTAGAGGGATGAGGAAGAGGATACTGTCGAGGATACAAGGCTCATGGATACATACCTATTCGTAGATGAGATATATGAGGACTATGATGAGGATGCATACCTAGACTATGAGGGAGAGGATGAGGAGGACGAGGATGAGTTGATGAGTGAGGGAAATGACAGGGCTGATGAGGGTCCAGTTGCTCATGAGTGGAGAGATCTAACTCCTACTCGTGTTACCATATCACAGTCGGAAACCACGAAATGCACCAACACTTATGAGCATGGAGAGGCTAGCACATCCTCCATGCCTCCTACATAGGATGAGACTATATTTACATAGCCAAATGAAGATCTAGGTGATGATATTTTATTTATGATCATGCTTATGTTTTCATGCTTATGCTTTTACACACACACACACACATATATCATTGATGTGTATTGATTAGATTTATGATTTCTATCTTGGAAGGTCTATGAGATATTTGTAGTATCTCTGCAGTATCTCTATCGATAGGTAGCTGCAGAGGTAGTGCCTCCTTCAATTTTCAATTAGCCTATTGGTATAGACTATGTGCCCCCACCCATTGTTGAGTGGGACCCAGAGCTATTCGAGCCTTATGTTAGATTGAGATCAACATATGCGGGTGCCACTAGGCATGCTAATCGATCTGAGGCTACCTTTGAGGAGGTTCGGGCATCTCGAGGTACAGTGGAGGTTAGGAGACTTCATGCAGAGGTAGCCAGGCTACAGGCAGATAGGGACCACATAGTGCGAGAGCGCCTAGAGGCTATTAGACGAGACACCGTGGCTTTTGTACGAGCATAGGGCCTACATTATGCATTGAGTCATCTTATTAGTTCATGATCATGATTGCATACTACCATCTCTCAATGGACTATCTCTAGACAGATGCGATCACCAGATCCCTCGGGATCTGGTAGCCACAGACCACCCTAGGATTGTTTATATATAATGACATGTATTTAAAACTTTGTGATATATATATGATCATTCCATTGTTTGTTTATGCTTATGTATTTTAAGTTAAATGAAAATGTGATTTATCTTTGATAATATTTGTAAAACCATTTAATAAATGTCTCCATGATTTAATATGTTTGATGTGATATAATTAAAACTATTCTAGTTTCTTTTAGATGCAACATTATGATTAAGTATGTTATGATAAATTAAATTCACTTATGATCTAATTGTAGAACATTAAATCTAACACAACACACAAGATGGACTTGAATAGTATGAAACATAAAGTAACCACCTAAAAATTAATTTAAACAATTACTTTAGTATTCAAGAAACATGAATAATTGTTTTTCAAGAATGAAGCAATGCGAGAGTACATAGAATGGCATCTACTGAATCTAACACCATGATGCTATATTATTCACACTATTCAAGAATATTAGACATAGTCTAGTGAAAATGCAAAAAATTAATAGGTTCTTTAAGAGGTCTACCATCCATTTATGTCAACATATATGCTTCAGACCCATAACTTTCATCAATTATATAAGGGTCCAACCAATTAGGGCTGAATTTTCCTTTTTTCATCGGGGCAGATTGATGTTATGTTGATTCTTGCACAACACCAAGTCACCTTTATTGAATGAAAGAGGTATGATGTTATCATTGTAACTATGATGTATTCTTTTAGAATAAACTTGAAGGTGCTCAAGACCATTAATGCATTGTTCACCAAGCATTTCAAGTTGATGCAAACGTTGTTCCTTATAGGTGTTTTCATCAATAAGTCCTTCAAGAGCAATTCTTAACGAAGGAATCTCTAACTCCAATGGCATTATCACTTCAGTTCCATAGACAAGGTTAAAAGGGGTATTCCCAGTTGATTCTCTAACATTCGTACGATAAGCCCATAACACATAAGTTAGCTATGTGTGCCAATCCTTATTATGTTTGCTTACTGTCTTCCTTAAGATTTTCTTGAGGGATCTATTCGTTGATTCAGCTTGGCCATTAGATTCTGGATAGTAGGGTGTCGAAAAGCGATGTTGTATGTTAAACGTTTCTAATAAATTCTTCACATCCTTATTCTTAAATGGTGTCCTATTGTCAGAAACTAACGCGGAAGGAATTCCAAAGCAAGCAATAATGTGTTCCAGTATGAAATCCAGGCCCCATACTGAGAAAGGCCATATAGAACTTGTGCACAAAGCTCAAAAGTAGGAGCGTGAATCAATTTGCTATGTTCTTGACATTTATGACATTTCTTAACATATGCAAAGCAATCTTGTTCCATATTCCTCCAATAGTATCCTATACGGATTAACTTTTGAACCAATGATCTTCCTCCATAATGTCCCCCACAAGCATCTACATGGGCTTCCTCAAGTGCTATAGGGATTTCACATTACTTAAGAAATCTAAGAAAGATACCATCAAAGGACCTCTGATACAACACGTCGGAAAGAATTATATATTTAGACGCAAGCTTCCAAAGGTGAGCTTGAGTATTCTTAGTTGTCGACTCAAGAAAGGTACCATTTTTCAAATAATTAAATATTGGTGCATACCATTCACTAGATCTTTCCATGGTGGTTGATAATACTTCTTCTCCCTTAGATTGTATCGATGGTTTCATAATTGTATGCACAATAAATGTGAAATCTTTTGAAGGATCTTGATGAGATATCAAATAAGCCACACTCACCATTGCGTCCACACGTTGATTATCTTTACATGGGATATTATCAATGGTGAATGAATCAAATATTTCTAATAGATTCATTGTGAGATCCTTATATTTTAATAATTTTTCATGTTTTGCATGATATATTCTATTTATTTTCTTAGTGACTATTTGTGAATCACCAAATATTTTAACATTTCAAGCTCCTAGAGTCAAAGTAGAGCGTAATCCAAAAATTAACGCTCCATACTCCGTTGTGTTGTTTTTTCATAAGAAGTTTAAGTTATAGGATAGGAGAATAGGCTTACTTGGGGTAGGATTATTATAACCCCTATGTTCGAGCTTGTTCTACACTTAGAGCTGTCAAAGTATAACTCCCAGGTACTAGTTTCAATCGTCAACACATTATCATCAAGGAATGAATCATTATTTGGTAGTGCAAGGGGAGAGGGAGCATCGGCTAACTGGTTAGTCAAGGCTTTTCCTTTAATTGATTTTTGTGAAAAAAAACTTAGTCAACAACATAACCCACTTAGCTAAGCATCTGGATAAATATTTTTTGGGGAAAAGATGTTTCAAAGGATCACATTTTTTCATCACATGTATTTCAGCATTCAATAAGTAGTGTCTCAATTTACTAGTAGCGAATACAAGAGCCAAACATTGTTTTTCTATCACTTTGTATTGTGTCTCATAATCAATCAGAGTTGAGCTAATGTAATAAACAAGATGTGTATGTGCAGGATCATGATGGGCCAAAAAGTGGCGATATGATGGGTATGTGTAGTGTATGTGGCTGATGACCTTTTTTTTATGCAAAATTGATGAAACGAAAAGGGTTTTTAAATGAGATTCTCAAATTTCCACCAATATAAATTATGCTTTACTTTGAATTTAATAAATAATTATTATTCATTTTCTATTTGAATTATGACTAGAGTCTAGATTGATAGGTTGATTGAAAAACATCTATAGCTTTCAAACGGTATCACATTTTTTGAATCTGAAACATGCGTCACTTCTATGCTTCACATAATATAGGATTAAAAAAAAATTGAATTTCATGAAGTTTTGACCAAGTTAAGGTGGTCAAACATCACGAGTTTTTTAAAGTTGTAATAAAAATAAATAATTAATTATTTACTTGGAAAAAAATTACAAAAAAAATATACATCACTTCGGGACATGAGTCCTCTACTTATATCTAAAATCTTATAAAAATATTATCATTTTATTGTGGTTAGGGTGGTCGGCAAACACCTACTTCTTATTTTTTCCACTGAATTTAAGTACATTGAAATTTAATTTTCACCAAATAGATTTTAAAAAAAAATAAACCTAGTAGTTTAGAAACTACATTAAATTTGCTACATATTCTATTATTACATATTTTTGAAATAATATAGATAACTTATTCAAAATTTTTATGTCAAGTTGCCTAACTCTAATTTTTTTGAATTTCATCACGACTTAAGGGCTTGTTTTTTCCATGATGGTCCTACACGTACCTAGATGTTCTTTACCACTTTCATCTTGTTGAGACAACAAAACTACCAGAGCATGAGCGGATGTTGATGTATAAAGGATGAACAACTTGTCTTGCAAAGTGGGTTGTAAAATAGGTGTAGCAAGATAATCTTTCAAACTCTCAAAAGCTTGTTTACAATCCTCATTCCAATTAAACTGAACCTATTTCTTAAGAAGATATGTAAATGGGAATGTTTGGTCCAGTAGGGATGCTAGAAAATGAC
This sequence comes from Sequoia sempervirens, assembly GCA_007258455.2. Lineage (NCBI taxonomy): Eukaryota > Viridiplantae > Streptophyta > Pinopsida > Cupressales > Cupressaceae > Sequoia > Sequoia sempervirens. The sequence continues at coordinate 31,789 of VDFB02088940.1, forward strand.
AGATAGCCTGAATTGTCCCTTGTAGAGTACACAATTGAGAAACATTTCTAGGAGGTGGCATGTTAACTATAACATCAATTTTTTTCGTGTCCACCTCAATGCCTCTTTGAGATATGATAAAACCTAAAAAAAATTCACTATCTACGCCAAAGACACACTTTTTCAGATTCAATCTCATGCTATATTTTTGCATTTTCTCGAAGATCTTTCAAAGGATATTCACATTGTCTTGTCGAGTTAAAGATTATGCTAGAATGTCATCAACATGGTTTTCCAAAGTATTATATATGTAATCATGAAATATCAATGTCATATCCTGTTGATATGTTGCAATCACATTCTTTAATCCAAAGGGAATCATTACCCAAAAAAAAATCTCCCCAAGATGTGGTAAATGTTGTTTTGTATTGATCCTGAGGGTTCACAAAGATTTGATTATATTCAAAAAATCCATCCATGAACGACAATAAAGCATGTCCCATAGTTGAGTTTACTATCATATCAATATTAGGAAGGGGAAATTCATCTTTCAAAGACGCTTTATTAAAATCATGAAAGTCCATACATACCTGAATATGATTACCAGGTTTCACAACTGCAACAATGTTCGAGATCCATGGAGAATAATCTATAGGATGTATAAAGCCAGCTTCGAGGAGTTTTTCAATCTTGCCCTTAACTATTAAGGCTATCTTAGGATTCATCTTTCATATCTTTTTTCTAACAGGTTTAGCATCTTCTGCGAGGACTATATTGTGTGTTACGATCTTAGCATCAATTCCTGGCATATCCTAATAAGTCCAAGCAAAAAGTTTAGGAAATTCATGAAGTAAGTTTGCATGGTATTCTTGTTCATCTTCGTCGAGGAACTTCCCTACCTTTATCGCTTTTTCTTCATTATTGATGTGCATCGCTATGTCAATAGTGTCTCCAAAGGGAAGTGCATTTTGCTTCAAAAAGTTAGGGTTGTATTCTTCATTGTCTTTATCAATCTCAATATTTTCCTTTTCTCTGTTTTCTTGTCTAGCATTAATCACATCACATGTAACCCATTTCTTTTTAGGATGAGTAAATGGTCCATCATAAATTCCTAACATCTCTTTCAAGGCCTCATCATCTTCAAATTATTCCATTGATTCCTTGAAATTTGTGTCAATCAATTCAGGATATTTTAAGGTGAGAGTTATTTTAGGATTACACATGATGGTGTTGATATTTAGCGGGGGTCTTTTAGCTACTTGTGTTATCTTAGAAGGGAAATATCACAAAATACTTTTTGTTTCTTGTGTGTTAGGATCTGTTGTGAATGTTTTCCACACATGCCCCATTGAAGGCAGGGACCCCCTTTTATTCTCTTTTTCCTTGCTCCTGTTGGGTCCCTTCTCGCTTGCTTCACTTTTTCCTTTATTTTTTTGAATTTGGGGACAAGTTTCCTATGGATTTGGGATGTTTCTGTGATTCCTAAGTGAACTACCAAGGTTTCGTTAAGTTTTAAGAAGTTGCGGAAATTTTATTGCAGGTCGTCGTCCATGGGTTTTCGTGTGTGGGTCGCTATCCGCGGGTTTTTGTGTGTGGGTTTCTGTGTGCAGAATGCCATTTTTTTTACAATGTTGGACCCTACGGCTTCTGCCTTCCAAATATCCACATTTCAAAAGAAGGGTACAAACTTTAATTTTTCAACATCTAGGGATTATAAAATGCATGTCTCCATAATCCTAATGGGGTTTGAGCCAAATTTTCTAAGTGTTTAGACATTACGGAAACTTCACTGTAGGAAGCCATCTGTGGGTTTCCGTCCACGGAAATCCGTTTGTGAAATATCGTTGCTAACAGCTCTGGACCCTCAGGCTTTCACATTCCAAATTTTTTACATTTTTCAAAATGAGTCAAATCTTAAGGAAATATGTCTAGGCACTCTTTCTACCCTTTTCCATGTGTTGAAATTGAAAAATCTCAAATTTACTAAGTTTTGTGACTTTACAAAAATTTCATCGCGGGTTTCCATGTGTGGGTTTTCGTGTGTGGGTTTTCATCTGTGGGTTTCTATGTGTGGGTTTTCGTGTGGGGGTTTTCATGTGCGGGTTTCTGTCTGTGGGTTTTCATGTATGGAATGCCATTTTTTTAACAGTGCTAGACCCTCCGGCTTCCACATTCTAAATTTCCACATTTTTCAAAATGAGTCAAATCTTAAGGAAATATGTCCAGGAACTCTTTCTACCCTTTTCCCATGTGCTAAAATTGAAAAATCTCAAATTTGCTAAGTTTTGTGACTTTGTGAAAATTTCACCACAGTTTTACATTTGTGTGTTTTTGTGTGTAGGTTGTCGTCTGTGGGTTTCCGTATGTGGGTTTTCATGTGAAATTTGTCGTCCGTAGGTTTCTGTGTGTGGGTTTCCGTCTGTGGGTTTCCACGTGTGGAATGCCATTTTTTTATGGCACCTGACCCTTCGGCTTTCGCATTCCAAATTTCTGCATATTTTGAAAGGGGCCAAATCATTGAGGAATAAGTCTAGGCGCACTTCTAATGCATCTTCCATATGCTTAATTTCAAAAAACTCAAAATTGCTAAGAGTTGTGGCTTTGAGGAGGTTTCCATGCGGGTGGCCATCATTTCACCGCCGATCTTTGACGGAAAATCTCACACGTCCTCCCACCATGTGGACCTCGGGCCTGCCTTTGTCATTGTCGGTCCTAAAACATACAAGTCACAAGTGTTTGAACAAATCAAACCAATAGGTCCGTGCATGCGGGCCACCACAGTTGAAAGTCTTCCCTGTTAAAGTCACTCCTTAACGATGAGTGCTTAGCACCCCTCCACTACTCAAAACCCACATTGCTCGACTCTAAGGTCCGCAACCTCCAACTTAGAAATAAAATGAGCTCATGAAGGAAATTTACCATGCAGGTTCCACTATGCGAAACTCTGCATGCAAGGCATCGCACATCTAGCACCACTATTTAATGACAAAGAATCAACATCCTTCCCCCCACGACGCTTGCATCCTTCAAACCCGCAATTACACTAAAGCCTAATCTTGTAGCCTCAAGTGCCTCATAGCCAATTTTCACATGTGCCCAATCATTCCATGCAAGATTTTCTCATCAATCAAACCATGCAGAAATTTCCATGCGCATGGATGTCTATGGGATTTTGCAGTCACGACGCTATTTTTCTTTGACTTTCTCCTAACAGCTTCCACCTAGGGGAAACCCACACCCTGAGCCCACATTTGCATAAATGACCCAAGAAAGCTCCAAATGTTTAATGATGATGAATTTCGTGATCTTCTAAGGGTATACCAATGGATCTAACTGTGAATTTACAGGATTTAATTGACATTTTCCCTTTTGATATATCAATGCACTTACTGCACTCTGTGTGTGCAGGATTCATGGAGCCCACTGAAGGATCATTAGGGAAGCTCGTGGGAAAGAGTGAAAAAGGAAAGAAGCCTACAAGGACTCCAAGAGGAAAGGAAGAAAAGGAACAAATGAAGTATTAGTTCCACAGGGTGGAGTGCACCTACAAGCTCACCTCCACCTGGGACACAAACTCATAAACAAACCTTGGGCACATGAACATTGATGAATTCAAGTAGAGGGTGATGGTCAACCTTTCTACAGAAGATGTTGTGTCGCAAAGGATCACATATGAAATATGCCAATGAAGATCTAAGGCAACACAAGGATAGACAACTGAGAGGGGGGGTGAATTAGTTGTCACCAAATTTCAAACTTATTAAACTTATTAATCCTTATTCTCAGATATGATCAATATCAATGAAAGCATGAATCAACAACACATCAAAAACACACATAACACCAATATTTTTACATGGAAACCCTATTAGGGGAAAAACCATGGTGGAGGTCAGTCCACAAGATTATACCCTATTAAAAGCATAAGAAATATGAATGGGGAATGCACATGCATTCAGGAACATTGCCTAGAGCTCACTGCTCAATTACAAAGGAAGACACACTGTCTTACATAAAGGTTCTAATTAAATCCATTAGACTTTGAACTAAGAAAATAGCATCTGTTAATGCCCGGTTATAGTTTCGGTTAAGCTCATGAATGCTTCTTCAATCTTCTTCGCACTCTTCTCTGCCTTCGAATGATCTAAACAATATTCAAACATAAGACTCACACACTTCACTTCCACTTCTCATACACTCCTTCAAATGATAAAAAAATTGCTCTTATATATCTGCAACATGAAATCACATTGCTATAAGTAAGCTCCAACAAAACAATAAAAAGAATACAAATAGTTGGCTCATATCAATAAAGATTATTCATGTGAATCAACCAAGGTCACCCATAACATAGTTAAGACCCAAAATATCATCCTCAAATATGAACCACTTCAATTAATTACACCTCGAAGATCAACAACACGCTTCAACACCTTGTTGGACAAGAACATGAAAAATATGAACACACAAAAGAAAATCTCAAATCGCGAGAACAACGATCAATGCAGACATGCAACATAGATAGAGCATGAACTAGAAATATCCACAAACATTATGAAACACCAGAGAAGCATCCGCAACAACTAAACTAACTGAAATCACATGATCTTCATTCAGGAACATAAACTAAAGTAATTGAAAAACTGTCAAAATACAAATCTTCATAACTCGATCAAATCTTCATGTGGATCTCTAAAACTCGACGTGGATAAACTAGATATACTCTGCAAGAAACTCTTTATTCCACAACCTCTGAACACCAATGTATTGAAAACACTGACAAAATGAACTTCACTTCACCACTGACAACCTGCAACACTTCTTATTACAATTTTCTCAATATCCTCGACATATACAGCTTCTAGTGCAACAATGCTAATAGTGTTGACATCAATGACACCCACATATCAACAACACAACCAAAAAATATGGCAATCTCCCCATTTGGAATTGATGGAAACACATGATGTGAAAAATACCATCAACAGAGCAACACTTACTCTCCCTTAGGTTTTGACTCTTCTCCCCACAAGGTTCTTCTCTCTCAGAAAGTTTTCACATTACTCTTCTCCCCCTTTGATATCAATGGAAAAGATATACATTACAAGCTCCTGAACCACATACCTGATCACCTGAACATCTGAACATCTGACTACTCCCCCAGAGTAGTAGCCACCACAACATCAATCTAGATCAAAATATGATCATGAAATGCACGGAGTGATGCAAATCAATGCATCCTAGTTCTAATTAGGATGGGTAATCACCCCTAAATTCCATTTGAGATACTCAAAAGTGTCCTTAGGCAATGGCTTTGTAAATATGTTTGCAATCTACTCCTTAGTAGGGACATACTCCAATCTGACTTCCTTTTCACTTACTTTCTCTCTTAAAAAGTGAAACTTGATAGATATATGCTTGGTATTGGAATGCAGCACTGGATTCTTAGAAATGTTAATAGCACTTGAGTTATCACAGAATATAACAATAGGATCATCATACACAACTCTAATATCCTTCAGTATTTGCTTCATCCAAAAAACTTGAGTACAATTATTAGCAGCAACAATGTATTATGCCTCTACAGTAGATAAAGAAATAGCATTCTATTTTTTGCTTAACCAAGAAATCAACTTCTTTCCCAAGAAAAATGCTCCACCACTAGTACTCTTCCTGTCATTCACACCACCTGCCCAATTAGCATCAGTAAAGGCACTCAAAGTAAGATCATCATCTTTAGAATACCACAACCCAAAATCAACTATCCCCTTCAAGTATCTGAAAATCCTCTTCACAACAGTCACATGAGATTCTTTAGGATCAGCTTGAAATCTAGCAATGTAATACATACAATATTCATGATATCAGGCCTAGTTTGATTCAAATAAAGTAATCCACCAATCATTGATTTGTATCTAGTCTGATTTTCCTTCGGATAATCATCATCAGTTGTCAACTTGCATCTGATCACCATGGGTGTACCAACTGGCTTTGAATCTACCATACCAAATTTCTTCGACAATTCTTTCACATACTTGGACTGAGATATAAAGACCCCTTTATCTAATTGAGTAATTTTCAATACTAAGAAGAATTTCATCTCTCCAATCATTGACATCTCAAACTCATTCTGCATCTCGTCAGCAAACTTCATGCACAAGCTATCATCTTCTCCAAATATGATATCATCAACAAAAATTTCAATAATCAAATCTTTATTCTGATCAATCTTGAAATACAGATTATTGTCAGCAGTACCTTTGTTAAATCCAAGCTTCACTAAGTACTTATACAATCGGGCATACCATGCTCTAGGGGCTTGCTTAAGTCCATACAATGCTTTCTTCAACCGACAAACCATATCCCCCTTATCAATTAATTGAAATCCATCAGGTTGTTCAACATACACTTCTTCCAACTCACCATTTAGAAATGTTGACTTGACATCCTTTTGATAAACTTTGTAGTCTTTGTAAGCAACATAAGCAAGAAACAATCTCATAGCTTCAATTCTAGCAACAGGGGCAAAGGTTTCTTCAAAATCAATACCTTCCATTTGTGGATATCCCTTCTAGAAATAGTCTTGCTTTGTTTCTAACCACTTCACCTTGCTCATTGAGTTTGTTTCTAAAGACCCATTTAGTTCCGATTACATTTTTATCCTTAGGTTTGTGAACGAGAATCCATATATCATTCTTTTCAATTTGTTGTAGTTCCTCATTCATTGCTTCAACCCAATGTTCATCTTTGCATGCTTCACTCACATTGTTAGGCTCAGTCTTTGGAATCAAACAATATTCTTTTGCAATCTTTCTCCTCGTCTGGACACCTTTTTTCTTATCAACTATGATTTTATTTTCTGCATGATTCAACCTTACATACCTCAGAGTCTTCTTAGAATGCTCTTCAACTTCAGGTTCTTCTTATCTCTCTTCTGTTCTTTCACCAATCTCTCCTTCTTCTTGATCTCCTTGATTCCCCGGAATGATTTGCACTTGACTTGAAATCCGAACTTTCTTTCCTTTGTTTGTACTGTCATTCTGATCATCAGAATCATATCCACAGGTTCTGGATGGTGCAACTATGTCTTCATCAACCTTAACATTTTCACTTTAAACCATTTTCTTCAATTTCTTATTGTAACACAAGTCCTAGGCCTTGCTATTAGTAGAATAACCCAAAAATATTCCTTCATCACTCCTAGCATCAAAATTTCCTATATCTTCATCTCTTTTGATATAACACTTGCTTCCAAAGATTTTGAAATATCTAACAGTAGGATTTTGACCATTCCATAGCTCAAAAGATGTCTTACCAGTATCACCTTTGATTTGTACTCGGTTAAGTGTGTATACAACAGTACTCACAACTTCTTTCCAGTAGATATGAGGTACATTTCCTTCCAACATCATGGTTCTAATAGTATCTAGAATTGTTTTGTTCTTCCTTTCCACAACTCCATCTTGTTGAGGGGTTCGCGGCGTAGATAACTGTCTATTTATTCCATGTTCTTCACATAAATAATTAAACTCACCAGAAGTGAATTCACCACCTCTATCTGATCTCAAACATTTAATCTTCAGAACTGTCTCTATCTCAACTCTAGCCTTAAAGATCTTGAACTTTTCCAGAGCTTTAGATTTCTCCCTTAAGAAAGTAGCCCACATCATTCTTGAATAATCATCAATAAGCAACATGAAATACATGTAACCTTGTAAACTTTTGACTCTAGCAGGACCACACAAATCAGTATGCACAAGATCCAACAATCCATTTGAATTTTTTTGTTTACTTTGAAATGAAATTCTTGTTTGCTTTCCTATTTGGCATTCCTTGCATATGGCATTAGTAGGTTTCATCAAATTAGGAAGGTCTCTCACAACCTTAGTAGAACTTATCTTGACAATATTATCAAAGTTAATATGACACATTCTTCTATGCCACAACCAACTTTCATCAACTTGAGCAATCAAACAATTTTTACTAGCAGTACTCAGGTGAAAAATATTACCTTTTTTTTTGGTACCCGATGCAATCATATTTCCAGAATCTCCCAATATCTTGCACTTTCCATCCTTGAACTGAAGATTGTATCCCTTATGAACCATTTTTCCAACACTTAAAAGATTATGCTTCAAACCTTCAACATACAAGACATCATCAGTATTATTCTTACCATCAAAAGAAATACATCCTCTTCCACGGATCACACCAACTTTGTCATCACCAAATCTCACAACACCACCATCATATTTTTCAAAACTCACAAACTTGCTTTTATCTCCTGTCATATGATGTGAACAACCACTATCAATTACCAATTCATCTTTCTCTTCAACTTGAGCAGCTAGGGCTTTCTTCACATTTGTACAACTAGCAGATTTAGTAGACACAAGATTATTTTCCTTGATAGCAATAAACACAAATTCATCCTCACTTGCATTTCCCTTATCAGATTCATCATCTGTCACACCTTCATCAACAACATAGTAACACTTCTTTTGGAATTTAGGCTTATTATATCTTGGCTTCTCTCTTCACAACCAATGCTTCAAGCTCTTCTAGCTCTCTTTCTTCTTCATCAAGCTGCTTCATTTCATCCTCATATTTGAATGTATTTCTTGATGAACTTTCACTCAAATAATATCTTTGTTTATCTCTTCTAGGAGTAGTAGCCTTGAATGTAGATTCAACCTTAGGAAGGGCATCACCAAATTCTCTCAACTCAAAAGCAATAAGCTTACCTATCAACATATCTTTGGTAACAATTGTCACAGTCCCGAGCTCTTCAATAGCACTAGCTTTGACTTTTTAAGAATCTGGCAAGGATCTAAGCACTTTAGCAACAATCTCTAATTCATCTATCTTTCCACCAGCACATCTGATACCACACACAAGTTCATTCACTCTTTGCATGAAAGTAGTAACATTTTCATCATCACCCATTTTCAACTTTTCATATTTTTCTTTCAAACTTTGTAACTTAGCAATCTTCACATTAGCATCACCTTCATATAAGGTCTCCAACTTTTTATAGATCCCAGAAGTAGTCTTTAGATCCATCAAATTTGTCATATTAGTATCAGTCAAAGCACTCAACAACACTTCCTTAGCCTAGATATTATACTTAGCATCCCCGATCTCAACTCAAGTCTAGTAGGACCATTCTGTGGAATGACATATATATTTTTTGTAATGCTCCAATAGGGTTCATGAATGCATCTCAGATGGCACTCCATTCGAGTCTTCCACAAAGAATAATTTGTTCCATCAAATCTAATACTATCCTTCTTATAAGTCACCATCCTGAATCACCTCAAGCTGTCAAACTTCTTCCAAGGAACCTGCTCTGATACCAATTGTTGGCAACACAAGGATAGACAACTAAGATGGGGGGGTGAATTAGTTGTCACCGAATTTGAAACTTATTAAACTTATTAATCCTTATTCTGAGATATGATCAATATCAATGAAAGCATGAATCAACAACACATCAGAAACACACATAACACCAATATTTTTACATGGAAACCTTGTTAGGGGAAAAACCACAGTGGAGGTCAATCCACAAGATTATACCCTATTAAAAGTATAAGAAATATGAATGGGGAATGCACATGCATTCAAGCACACTGCCTAGAGCTCACTGCTCAATTACAAAGGAAGACACACTGTCTTACATAAAGGTTATGATTAAATCCATTAAACTTTGAACTGAGAAAATAACATCTGTTAATGCCTGGTTATAGTTCTGGTTAATCTCATGAACAATTCTTCACTCTTCTTCACTCTTGTTCACACTCTGCTCTTCCTTTGAATGATCTAAAAAATATTCACACATAGGTCTCACACACTTCACTTCCAATTCTCATACACTCCTTCAAATGATAAAATAATTTCTCTTATATATCTGCAACAAGAAATTACATCGCTATAAGTCAGCTCCAACAAAAGAAAAAAAGAATACAAACAGTCGACTCAGATCAATAAAGATTATTCATGTGAATCAACCAAGATTGACCATAACATAGTTAAGACCCAAAAGATCATCCTCAAACACAAACCACTTCAATTAATTACACCTCAAAGATCCACAACACGCTTCAACACCTTGTCAGCCAAGAACATGAAAAACATGAACACGCAAGAGAAAATCTCGGATAGGGAGCACAACGATCAATGCAGACGTGCAACACAGATAGAGCATGAACTAGAAACATCCACAAATATTATGAAACACCAGAAAAGAATCCACAACATCTTAACTAACTGAAATCACATGATCTTCATTCTGGAACATAAACTGAAGTAACAGAAAAACTGTTAGAATACAAATCTTCATAACTCAATCAAATCTTCATGTGGATCTCTGAAACTCGACATGGATAAAATAGATATACTCAAAAAAACCCTTTAGTCCACCACCTTTGAACACCAACGTACTGAACACACTGACAAAATGAACTTTTCCTCACCACTGACAACCTGTAGCACTTCTTAATACAATTTTCTTAATATCCTTGACATATACAACTTTTAGTGCAACAATGCTAATAGTGTTGACATCAATGACAACCACATATCAAAAACACAACCAAAAAATCCAACACAAAAGATGTTTTGTTGCAAAGGCTCGCATATGAAATATGCCAACGAAGATCTAAGGTTACCAAAATGGAGGATCTGCTTATCCACAAGTGTGTGCCAAAGGAGGACCAACTAACATATGAATGCATGCCAAAGAAGTCAGTCCTGAAGAATCAAAGAGTTTTCCACTAGGATTAGGGGCAACACATCTGCCTCTTAGTGACACAAATTTGTAGCAAGATCTACTTGATTGGTTGAAAGGATGCTGCCAACATATCAGACAAGAGGCAAATTTCAATAGTTTCTAGCTACAGTGTAAAGGCAGCTAAAAGACAAAACAACTAGACAGTAGCTAAAAGAAAAAATAGGTGACAAGAAAAAATAGAGAAGAGGAAAAAATAGTATATTTTAAATTGTGAAATATTGGGGGTAGGTGAAATCCTAAGTTGGAACAAATATGGGTCATTCATTGAAAATGAATCCTGTCCATTCATTTCACTTTTGGAAAACTATAAATAGGGGCTTGCTCCTCATTTGTAGTGGGGGGTGGTGAATTGTTGTAAGAGGAATTTTGCAACAATAGAAGGAAGCATTGCATTATTTTGGGTGTTTTCTTTGAGCTTTCTCATTTTGCATGGATGATTCAACCTCCATGGCCATTTCTGTTAGTTATTTTCTTGAATGGCTTTAATGGTGGTTGTTGTTATAGTATTTGATGGACTTCTTTCCCATACTTTTGGCACTTGTTGATGACAAACTACTATGTAAAGTTAGCCTAGGCTTGTTCATTTGATGCACTTTAGTTCAATTTTATGTTCATGAGGTGAATGCACAATCTAAAAATCTATAGACCTTAGAAGATTGCACTAGTTTTGTGTAGCTGTAGGTTTCTCTTGGTAAAGAAAAACTTAGTTTAATGGGAGTCTGTCTATTGTAGCATCCTCCATTGTTACTGTTCGTTCATAGCTTAGATTTAGAATAGATCTCTCAACCCTTTCTCCTTTTTCTATTTCTTTTAGGTCTTTGTTAATGTAGGATTCCAAGAACCATAACAATGATAACTTCATGATTAAGGTGAGTTTCAACTTGTTGTTCTGAGTGGGCAGCCACTATTCATTCATTTCCAACACCTTGAAACTCCATTTCCAAACCAAACTTTGCATGCTTTGTGAGCCATAAAGGCCTCCTTGTGATTATTAGCAAAACACATCAACCAATTGAACTATTCCAAGCATTTTCATGACTTGACACCTGAGATACCTTGGGGTGATTTCTAAAACTTAGTTGTACAAATTACCTTTCAAGAGAGACAACATATGTGTGTGTTTCTTGTGTC
>VDFB02088941.1:0-14037 GCA_007258455.2 Sequoia sempervirens
ACATGCCCCAAACCACACTCATAGCTCACATCACAGGAAATCACACCACATAATGACACAAGGGTTCATAGTGCATCCCTGATAGGAAGGATATCGGTGCATTGCGCACTGCACCGAGGGTCTTATCCATTCCATCAGTTTCCTGCATCATTGCCCTCAGGCAGACTAATGGAAGAAACTTAGGTTCACAACAAACACAACAAAACAAATGAAACTCTAGACTTTAGGGACAAAACGCAAGGTTACATTGTGAGCACACATAGTGCCCAGTGTATGAACCTATGCTCTGATACCAAGTTGTAATGCCCATCGTGCAAACCCCAGAGAACACACACAATGCGAATAATTTTTTTTTAAAACAATAAAAGTAAACATGCAATCACATTAAACCATAACCACATAACATATTTCATAGCATTAACACACTTAGTTCTCTTAAGCATGCGAGGTTACATTGCAACAACTAAACAAGAAAAGATAAATATTACAACATAACCATTAACTTTATAATATCTATAACCAATGATACATCGAATAACCGTGATGCGATAACAATAAACATCGCATAATTACATCCATGATAAATCTCTTAATAGAGTTACAAATGATCCTAACTATTACATCATTGTTTTAATATTAGATTACAATCTCTGATAAATGAATTAGATTGAATCTCCCAACATGGGGACTGATACAAGAATAAAGAAATCTGAAATACAAGGTGAAAAATGGTACGACTCCAACTGTGGAAAGCTGAGAAGACAAGATGCTGATGGGGAACTCCAACGGTGCGGAGCACGCTCATTCCAACCATGTGAATTACAAGTAACTCACCCTCAGTAGTTCTGCAGGTGATGAGGAAGTGAACCACTCATGAATGCCAAAACTGACTCCAAATCCACAACATGATAAAACAAGTATAACTCCAAAGCATACAATGAACCACCATTAGCTGCCACAATCACATAACAAGGTAACCGAGAACCTATCACGATAACACGAAGCATCACCAAATAAATAATCATGAAACAAATTCTAAGAATCACAAGCATCATAAAGAAACAATATCCAGAAGAACCGAACCAACACCCAAAATACATTTCCAAATAAATCAGAACCAATGAAAGGAACACGATTCCATAATAACACTAAATCAACCATTCAATACACAATTCCATAGGCAACAAGAAACAAGTCAAACGGGTATCAAGTGGGGAGGATCATCACATAGCTCTCATGGGATCCCCTGGCACTTCCTCCAACAGAGGCGCCGACACCCAACTATGGATCCCCAATCTCTAAAATCAGAAACAACAAAGAGATTACAATATCCAGAAGCAACTACAAGCAAAGCACAAGGGTGTCAAGTGGAGAGGGTCATCACATAGCTTTCATGGGATCCCCTGGCACTTCCTCCTACTGAGGCACCGTGCTCAATTCTCAAACCCGATCCTCCATTCAGAAGACTCCAAAATAACTAGTAATAGATTTCCAAACCCTTTCTAGAACTCTCTTCAAATTAGCCAAAAGATCCAAAAAAACCCCTATTCCCTTCAGATTCAAAAATACATAATAACTTGTGCAACTTCTCAATCCCTAATCTTCTGTCTCTCCCCCTCCTCCAAAAATTCTTAATTCAATAATAATATATTTTTCCATCTCTCACAAAACTCTAAAAATCCAAAAATAAAAAAAAAACAATTCTTTAAAAACTAGCTTTTTACCCGATCTGAATTCTTATTTGCTCTCACCATTTTTTTTCATTCTTTTATTTGTTTTATTGTTTTAATTTCTATTTTTGCAACTTTACTTGCATATCACACTACTTATTTAATTTAAATAAATTATTCTAATAATTATCCTCCACTAGATAATTGATTAAAATAATTAAAGCCCATTTACTATTTAATTATCATTTAATTACAACACATGACCTTATAAAATTTAAATAAAACATTTAAATATTTTCATACAAATAAATCAACATTAAAATAAACAATTATTATCCACCTTTAATTAACTAATTCACAACATATAAAATATCAACATCAATTAAATAATCATAACTTATAAAATACCACATTAATCAAAATGCGACAACACACAAAACACAAGTCACAAATGACGACAATTACAAAAATGAACAATACCAAATCAACGATACGACCTGACATCATGGGACGGGAGGACTTCATCGTCACCTCTGTTTCAACATTTAACCGTTGGGTTATTTGGTGCTCGCCCTGTCCTACCAAAGCAGGTGGAATCGAGACTTGTACCTACAAATCCTGCATACAAACAAAGTTGTGTACATGTGCATACATATATATATATATAATCAAAGCATTAAATCGAAGTACTGCATTGTGAGAAGGAATCACAACATAGTAGGGCACTCGCAAACGAATGATGCTATATTGTCCTTCATCACACCTATCCTAACAATTATAATTTAACTGATAAAATAACATTTCTAAACTAACAGTTTCATCTCATGACATAATTCATTAAATCATTGCATCATAATATAATTCTGAAAATCAACTAATATAACCAACCATACTGTCATACGAAATAATCATGTCCATAATGAAACAATAGCATTATCTAACGTCTAACTAACCAAATCAAACAATATCATCATCGTCACAAGTAGCAAACAACCACATTAAAAAATACTAAATCCAAACAATAAGGGGAGAGGTATTACATCCTCCCCCTCATAAAATCGGCTTACTCCTGGAAGCCGGTAAACAAAAGGAAATAAGATTCCCTCATACGGGAGGCATCCACCCACACCAAGACGGTGAACTAATCACCAAAAGAGAATAGAATCAAGCTCACACATAAGAGTAAGAAATAATAATACAAGTATTAGTAACATGGGGGTATTACATCCTCCCCCCCAAGGATATGGCTTACTCCGGGAAGCCATTAAATAGATAAGAGTAAGCACACAACAACCACACAAAGAACATGCCCCAAACCACACTCATAGCTCACATCACAGGAAATCACACCACACAATGACACAAGGGTTCATAGTGCATCCCTGATAGGAAGGATATCAGTGCATTGCGCACTACACCGAGGGTACTATCCGTTCCATCAGTTTCCTGCACCATTTCCCTGAGACCGACTAACGGAAGAAACTTAGGTTCACAACAAACACAACAAAACAAATGAAACTCTAGACTCTAGGGACAAAACACAAGGTTACATAGTGAGCACACATAGTGCCCAGTGTATGAACCTATGCTCTGATACCAAGTTGTAATGCCCGCCGTGCAAACCCCAGAGAACACACACAATGCGAATAATTTTTTTTTTAAAACAATAAAAGTAAACATGCAATAACATTAAACCATAACCACATAACATATTACATAGCATTAACACACTTAGTTCTCTGAGGCACGTGAGGTTACATCACAACAACTAAACAAGAAAATTTAAATATTACAACGTAACCATTAACTTTATAATATCCATAACTAATGATACATCCAATAACCGTGATGCGATAACAATAAACATTGCATAATTACATCCATGATAAATATCTTAATAGAGTTACAAATGATACTAACTATTACATCATTGTTTTAATATTACATTACAATCTCTGATAAACGAATTACATTGAATCTCCCAACATGGGGACTGATACAAGAATAAAGAAATCTGAAATACAAGGTGAAAACTGGTACAACTCCAACTGTGGAAAGCCGAGAAGACAAGATGTTGATGGGGAACCCAACGGGTGCAGAGAACGTTCCACCCAACCATGTGACTTACAAGTAACTCACCCCCCGTGCTCAGAAGTGACGAGGAAGTGAACCCGACCATGAATGTCAAACTGACTCAACCACAACATGATACAAAACAAGTATAACTCAAAGCATACAATGAACCACCATTAACGTTCAGAATCACATAACAAGGTAAACTAAGAACTCATCACGATAACACGAAGCATCACCAAATAACAATCATGAAACAAATTCCCAAGAATCAAAGCATTAGAAAGATACAATATCAATAAGAACCGAAACAACATCCAAAATACACTTCCAAACAAATCTGAAACAATTAAAGAACATGATTCCATAATAAATCTAAAACAACCATTCAATATGCAATTCCATAGGTAACAAGAATAAGTCAAACGGATGTCAAGTGGGGAGGATCATCACATAGCTCTCATGGGATCCCCTAGCACTTCCTCCAACCGAGGCGCCGGCACCCAACTATGGATCCCCTAGCCCTAAAATCAGAAACAATAAAGAGATTACAATATCCAGAAGCAACTACAAGCAAAGCACAAGGGTGTCAAGTGGAGAAGGTCATCACATAGCTTTCATGGGATCCCCTGGCACTTCCTCCTACTAAGGCACCGTGCTCAATTCTCGAACCCGATCCTCCATTCAGAAGACTCCAAAAGAACTAGTAATAGATTTCCAAACCCTTTCTAGAACTCTCTTCAAATTAGCCAAAAGATCCAAAAAAACCCCTATTCCCTTCAGATTCAAAAATACATAATAACTTGTGCAACTTCTCGATCCCTAATCTTATGTCTCTCCCCCTCCAAAAATTCTTAATTCAATAATAATATATTTTTCCATCTCTCACAAAACTCTAAAAATCCAAAAAAAAAAAAAAATCTTTAAAAACTAGCTTTTTACCCAGATCTGAATTCTTATTTGCTCTCACCATTTTTTTTAATTCTTTTATTTTTTTTATTGTTTTAATTTCTATTTTTGCAACTTTACTTGCATATCACACTACTTATTTAATTTAAATAAATTATTCTAATAATTATCCTCCACCAGATAATTGATTAAAATAATTAAAGCCCATTTACTATTTAATTATCATTTAATTACAACACATGACCTTATAAAATTTAAATAAAACATTTAAATATTTTCATACAAATAAATCAACATTAAAATAAACAATTATTATCCACCTTTAATTAACTAATTCACAACATATAAAATATCAACATCAATTAAATAATCATAACTTATAAAATACCACATTAATCAAAATGCGACAACACACAAAACACAAGTCACAAATGACGACAATTACAAAAATGAACAATACCAAATCAACGATATGACCTGACATCATGGGACGGGAGGACTTCATCGTCACCTCTGTTTCAACATTTAACCGTTGGGTTATTTGGTGCTCGCCCTGTCCTGCCGAAGCAGGTGGAATCGAGACTTGTACCTGCAAATCCTGCATACAAATGAAGTTGTGTACATGTGCATACATATATATATATAATCATCAAAGCATTAAATCGAAGTACTGCATTGTGAGAAGGAATCACAACATAGTAGGGCACTCGAGCGAATGATGCTATATTGTCCTTCATCACACCTATCCTAACAATTATAATTTAACCGATAAAATAACATTTCTAAACTAGCAGTTTCATCTCATGACATAATTCATTATAAATCATTGCATCATAATATAATTCTGAAAATCAACTAATATAACCAACCATACTGTCATATGAAATAATCATGTCCATAATGAAACAATAGCATTATCTAACGTCTAACTAACCAAATCAAACAATATCATCATCGTCACAAGTAGCAAAACAACCACATTAAAAAATACTAAATCCAAACAATAAGGGGAGAGGTATTACATCCTGACCTTCATAAAATCGGCTCACTCCTGGAAGCCGGTAAACAAAAGGAAATAAGATTCCCTCATACGGGAGGCATCCACCCACACCAAGACGGTGAACTAATCACCAAAAGAGAATAGAATCAAGCTCACATAAGAGAAGAAATAATAATACAAGTATTAGTAACATGGGGGTATTACATCCTCCCAAAGGATATGGCTTACTCCGGAAGCCATTAAATAGATAGAGTAAGCACACAACAACCACACAAAGAACATGCCCCAAACCACACTCATAGCTCACATCACAGAAATCACACCACAATGACACAAGGGTTCATAGTGCATCCCTGATAGGAAGGATATCAGTGCATTGCGCACTACACCGAGGGTACTATCCGTTCCATCAGTTTCCTGCACCATTTCCCTGAGACCGACTAACGGAAGAAACTTAGGTTCACAAAAAACACAACAAAACAAATGAAACTCTAGACTCTAGGGACAAAACACAAGGTTACATAGTGAGCACACATAGTGCCCAGTGTATGAACCTATGCTCTGATACCAAGTTGTAATGCCCGCCGTGCAAACCCCAGAGAACACACACAATGCGAATAATTTTTTTTTTAAAACAATAAAAGTAAACATGCAATAACATTAAACCATAACCACATAACATATTACATAGCATTAACACACTTAGTTCTCTGAGGCACGCGAGGTTACATCACAACAACTAAACAAGAAAAGATAAATATTACAACATAACCATTAACTTTATAATATCCATAACCAATGATACATCCAATAACCGTGATGCGATAACAATAAACATCGCATAATTACATCCATGATAAATCTCTTAATAGAGTTACAAATGATCCTAACTATTACATCATTGTTTTAATATTACATTACAATCTCTGATAAATGAATTACATTGAATCTCCCAACATGGGGACTGATACAAGAATAAAGAAATCTGAAATACAAGGTGAAAACTGGTACAACTCCAACTGTGGAAAGCCGAGAAGACAAGATGTTGATGGGGAACCCAACGGGTGCGGAGAACGTTCCACCCAACCATGTGACTTACAAGTAACTCACCCCCCTACTCAGAAGTGACGAGGAAGCGAACCTGACCATGAATGTCAAACTGACTCAACCACAACATGATACAAAACAAGTATAACTCAAAGCATACAATCAACCACCATTAACGTTCACAATCACATAACAAGGTAAACTAAGAACTCATCACAATAACATGAAGCATCACCAAATAACAATCATGAAACAAATTCCCATGAATCAAAGCATCAGAAAGATACAATATCAATAAGAACTGAAACAACATCCACAATACACTTCCAAACAAATCTGAAACAATAAAAGAACATGATTCCATAATAAATCTAAAACAACCATTCAATACACAATTCCATAGGCAACAAGAATAAGTCAAACGGATGTCAAGTGGGGAGGATCATCACATAGCTCTCATAGGATCCCCTAGCACTTCCTCCAACCAAGGTGCCGGCACCCAACCATGGATCCCCTAGGCCTAAAATCAGAAACAATAAAGAGATTACAATATCCAGAAGCAACTACAAGAAAAGCACAAGGGTGTCAAGTGGAGAGGGTCATCACATAGCTTTCATGGGATCCCCTGGCACTTCCTCCTACTAAGGCGCCGTGCTCAATTCTCGAACCCGATCCTCCATTCAGAAGACTCCAAAATAACTAGTAATAGATTTCCAAACCCTTTCTAGAACTCTCTTCAAATTAGCCAAAAGATCCAAAAAAAACCCCTATTCCCTTCAGATTCAAAAATACATAATAACCTGTGCAACTTCTCGATCCCTAATCTTATGTCTCTCCCCCTCCAAAAATTCTTAATTCAATTATAATATATTTTTCTATCTCTCACACAACTCTAAAAATCCAAAAAAAAAAAAAAAAAATCTTTAAAAACTAGCTTTTTACCCCGATCTGAATTCTTATTTGCTCTCACCATTTTTTTTAATTCTTTTATTTTTTTTATTGTTTTAATTTCTATTTTTGCAACTTTACTTGCATATCACACTACTTATTTAATTTAAATAAATTATTCTAATAATTATCCTCCACCAGATAATTGATTAAAATAATTAAAGCCCATTTACTATTTAATTATCATTTAATTACAACACATGACCTTATAAAATTTAAATAAAACATTTATATATTTTCATACAAATAAATCAACATTAAAATAAACAATTATTATCCACCTTTAATTAACTAATTCACAACATATAAAATATCAACATCAATTAAATAATCATAACTTATAAAATACCACATTAATCAAAATGCGACAACACACAAAACACAAGTCACAAATGACGACAATTACAAAAATGAACAATACCAAATCAACGATACGACCTGACATCATGGGACGGGAGGACTTCATCATCACCTCTGTTTCAACATTTAACCGTTGGGTTATTTGGTGCTCGCCCTGTACTGCCGAAGCAGGTGGAATCGAGACTTGTACCTGCAAATCCTGCATACAAATGAAGTTGTGTACATGTGCATACATATATATATATATAATCAAAGCATTAAATCGAAGTACTTGCGAATGAATGATGCTATATTGTTCTTCATCACACCTATCCTAACAATTATAATTTAACTGACAAAATAACATTTCTAAACTAACAATTTCATCTCATGACATAATTCATTAAATCATTGCATCATAATATAATTCTGAAAATCAACTAATATAACCAACCATACTGTCATACGAAATAATCATGTCCATAATGAAACAATAGCATCATCTAACGTCTAACTAACCAAATCAAACAATATTATCATCATCACAAGTAGCAAACAACCGCATTAAAAAATACTAAATCCAAACAATAAGGGGAGAGGTATTACATCCTCCCCCTCATAAAATCGGCTTACTCCTAGAAGCCGGTAAACAAGAGGAAATAAGATTCCCTAATACGGGAGGCATCCACCAAAACCAAGATGGTGAACTAATCACCAAAAGAGAATAGAATCAAGCTCACACATAAGAGTAAGAAATAATAATACAAGTATTAGTAACATGGGGGTATTACATCCTCCCCCCCAAGGATAGGGCTTACTCCGGGAAGCCATTAAATAGATAAGAGTAAGCACACAACAACCACACAAAGAACATGCCCCAAACCACACTCATAGCTCACATCACAGGAAATCACACCACATAATGACTCAAGGGTTCATAGTGCATCCCTGATAGGAAGGATATCGGTGCATTGCGCACTACACCGAGGGTCCTATCTGTACCATCAGTTTCCTGCACCATTCCCCTGAGACCGACTAACGCAAGAAACTTAGGTTCACAACAAACACAACAAAACAAATGAAACTCTAGACTCTAGGGACAAAACGCAAGGTTACATAGTGAGCACACATAGTGCCCAGTGTATGAAACTATGCTCTGATACCAAGTTGTAATGCCCGTCGTGCAAACCCCAGAGAACACACACAATGCGAATAATTTTTTTTTTAAAACAATAAAAGTAAACATGCAATAACATTAAACCATAACCACATAACATATTACATAGCATTAACACACTTAGTTCTCTGAGGCACGCGAGGTTACATCACAACAACTAAACAAGAAAAGATAAATATTACAACATAAACATTAACTTTATAATATCCATAACCAATGATACATCCAATAATCGTGATGTGATAACAATAAACATCGCATAATTACATCCATGATAAATCTCTTAATAGAGTTACAAATGATCCTAACTATTACATCATTGTTTTAATATTACATTACAATCTCTAATAAATGAATTACATTGAATCTCCCAACATGGGGACAAATACAAGAATAAAGAAATCTGAAATACAAGGTGAAAATTGGTACAACTCCAACTGCGGAAAGCTGAGAAGACAAGATGCTGATGGGGAACCCAACAGGTGCGGAGCATGTTCCACCCAACCATGTGAATTACAAGTAACTCACCCCCCGTGCTCAGAGGTGACGAGGAAGTGAACCCGACCATGAATGTCAAACTGACTCAACCACAACATGATACAAAACAAGTATAACTCAAAGCATACAATGAACCACCATTAACGTTCACAATCACATAACAAGATAAACTGAGAACTCATCACGATAACATGAGGCATCACCAAATAACAATCATGAAACAAATTCGCAAGAATCAAAGCATCATAAAGATACAATATCCATAAGAACCGAAACAACATCCAAAATACACTTCCAAACAAATCTGAAACAATAAAAGAACATGATTCCATAATAAATCTAAAACAACCATTCAATACACAATTCCATAGGCAACAAGAATAAGTCAAACGAATGTCAAGTGGGGAGGATCATCGCATAGCTCTCATGGGATCCCCTAGCACTTCCTCCAACCGAGGCGCTGGCACCCAACTATGGATCCCCTAGCCCTAAAATCAGAAACAACAAAGAGATTACAATATCCAGAAGCAACTACAAGCAAAGCACGAGTGTGTAAAGTGGAGAGGGTCATCACATAGCTTTCATGGGATCCCCTGGCACTTCTTCCTACTGAGGCGCCGTCCTCAATTCTCAAACCCGATTCTCCATTCAGAAGACTCCAAAATAACTAGTAATAGATTTCCAAACCCTTTCTAGAACTCTCTTCAAATTAGCCAAAAGATCCAAAAAAACCCCTATTCCCTTCAGATTCAAAAATACATAATAACTTGTCCAACTTCTCAATCCCTAATCTTCTGTCTCTCCCCCTCCTCCAAAAATTCTTAAATAATAATATATTTTTCCATCTCTCACAAAACTCTAAAAAATCCAAAAAAAAAAACAATTCTTTAAAAACTACCTTTTTACCTGGATCTGAATTCTTATTTTCTCTCACCGTTTTTTTTCATTCTTTTATTTGTTTTATTGTTTTAATTTCTATTTTTGCAACTTTACTTGCATATCACACTACTTATTTAATTTAAATAAATTATTCTAATTATTATCCTCCACCAGATAATTGATTAAAATAATTAAAGCCCATTTACTATTTAATTATCATTTAATTACAACACATGACCTTATAAAATTCAAATAAAATATTTAAATATTTTCATACAAATAAATCAACATTAAAATAAACAATTATTATCCACCTTTAATTAACTAATTCACAACATATAAAATATCAACATCAATTAAATAATCATAAATTATAAAATACCACATTAATCAAAATGCGACAACACACAAAACACAAGTCACAAATGACGACAATTACAAAAATGAACAATACCAAATCAACGATACGACCTGACATCATGGGACGGGAGGACTTCATACGTCACCCTCTGTTTCAAAATTTAAGCTGTTGGGTTATTTGGTTATGCATCTGTCTGCCCGAGCGAGGTGGAATCGAAGACTTGTACGCAAATGCACTACATACAAAGCGAGAGTTGTGTACATGTGCATACATATATATATATAATCAAAGCATTAAATCAGTCTTGCATTGTGAGAAGGAATCACAGCGTAACAGAGCACTCGTAAACGAGTGATGCTACACTGTCCTTCATCACATCTATCCTAACAATTATAATATAACTGATAACATAACATTTCTAAACTAACAATTTCATCTCAGCGGTATAATTCATTAAATCCGTTGCATCATAATATAGTTCTGAAGGAATAGCTAATATAATAACCATCTTGTCATGTGAAATAATCATGTCCGTAATGAAACAATGGCATCGTCTAATGTCTAGCTAGCAAATCAAACAATATCATCATCGTCACAAGTAGCAAACAACCGCATTAAAAAATACTAAATCCAAACAATAAGGGGAGAGGTATTACATCCTCCCCCTCATAAAATCGGCTTACTCCTAGAAGCCGGTAAACAAGAGGAAATAAGATTCCCTAATATGGGAGGCATCCACCCACACCAAGATGGTGAACTAATCACCAAAAGAGAATAGAATCAAGCTCACACATAAGAGTAAGAAATAATAATACAAGTATTAGTAACATGGGGGTATTACATCCTCCCCCCCAAGGATATGGCTTACTCCGGGAAGCCATTAAATAGATAAGAGTAAGCACACAACAACCACACAAAGAACATGCCCCAAACCACACTCATAGCTCACATCACATGAAATCACACCACATAATGACACAAGGGTTCATAGTGCATCCCTGATAGGAAGGATATCGGTGCATTGCGCACTGCACCGAGGGTCCTATCTGTTCCATCAGTTTCCTGCACCATTGCCCTGAGACCGACTAATGGAAGAAACTTAGGTTCACATCAAACACAACAAAACAAATGAAACTCTAGACTCTAGGGACAAAATGCAAGGTTACATTGTGTGCAGACATAGTGCCCAGTGTATGAACCTATGCTCTGATACCAAGTTGTAATGCCCATCACGCAAACCCCAGAGAACACACACAATGCGAATAATTTTTTTTTTAAAACAATAAAAGTAAACATGCAATAACATTAAACCATAACCACATAACATATTACATAGCATTAACACACTTAATTCTCTTAGGCACGCGAGGTTACATCGCAACAACTAAACAAGAAAAGATAAATATTACAGCATAACCATTAACTTTATAATATCTATAACCAATGATACATCGAATAACCGTAATGCGATAACAATAAACATCACATAATTACATCCATGATAAATCTCTTAATAGAGTTACAAATGATCGTAACTATTACATCATTGTTTTAATATTACATTACAATCTCTGATAAATGAATTACATTGAATCTCCCAACATGGGGACTGATACAAGAATAAAGAAATCTGAAATACAAGGTGAAAAATGGTACAACTCCAACTGTGGAAAGCTGAGAAGACAAGATGCTGATGGGGAACCCAACGGGTGTAGAGCACGTTCGACCCAACCATGTGAATTACAAGTAACTCACCCCCCGTGCTCAGAGGTGATGAGGAAGTGAACCCGACCATGAATGTCAAACCGACTCAACCACAACATGATACAAAACAAGTATAACTCAAAGCATACAATGAACCACCATTAACGTGCACAATCACATAACAAGGTAAACTGAGAACTCATCACGATAACACGAAGCATCACCAAATAACAATCATTAAACAAATTCCCAAGAATCAAAGCATCATAAAGATACAATATCCATAAGAACCGAAACAACATCCAAAATACACTTCCAAATAAATATGAAACAATTAAAGAACATGATTCCATAATAAATCTAAAACAACCATTCAATACGCAATTCCATAGGCAACAAGAATAAGTCAAACGGATGTCAAGTGGGGAGGATCATGTCGCTGTCTCATGGGGATCCAGCACTTCCTCAATCGGTAGGCACCCAACTATGGATCCTAGCCCTAAAAGTCGAGAAACAACAAAGAGATTACACAATATCGGAAGCAATTACAAGCCGTACAAAGGGTGTCAAGTGGAAGGGTCATCACATGGCTCATGGGATCACAGCGCTTCCTCCCCAGTCTTGCGTGCTCAATTCTCGAACCCGATCCTTTGTTCAGAAGACTCCAAAATAACTAGTAATAGATTCCCAAACCCTTTCTAGAACTCTCTTCAAATTAGCAAAAGATCAAAAAACCCCTATTCTCTTCAGATTCAAAAAGTATGGCCAGCATTGCAACTCTCGATCCTAATCTTGTCTCTCCCCTCCAAAATTCTTAATTCAATAATAATATATTTTTCCATCTCTCACAAAGGCGCTCTAAAAATCCAAAAAAAAAAAAAAATCTTTAAAAACTAGCTTTTTACTTTCGGATCCTGTGAATTCTTATTTACTCTCACCATTTTTTTTTAATTCTTTTTATTTGTTTTATTGTTTTAATTTCTATTTTTGCAACTTTACTTGCATGTCACACTACTTATTTAATTTAAATAAATTATTCTAATAATTATACTCCACCAGATAATTGATTAAAATAATTAAAGCCCATTTACTATTTAATTATCATTTAATTACAATACATGACCTTATAAAATTTAAATAAAACATTTAAATATTTTCATACAAATAAATCAACATTAAAATAAACAATTATTATCCACCTTTAATTAAATAATTCACAACATATAAAATATCAACATCAATTATATAATCATAACTTATAAAATACCACATTAATCAAAATGCGACAACACACAAAACACAAGTCACAAATGACAACAATTACAAAAATGAACTATACCAAATCAACGATACGACCTGACATCATGGGATGGGAGGACTTCATCGTCACCTCTGTTTCAACATTTAACCGTTGGGTTATTTGGTGCTTGCC
>VDFB02088942.1:0-12241 GCA_007258455.2 Sequoia sempervirens
AATTATATTTATTGTTTAGTTTTCACTGTTCAGCAAAACTTCAAAAGAAAATTGAAAAAAAGAACAATCATTAGCCAAGTTTTTAGTCCTCTACCAAGTTGTCCATTCGTGTGCAGGGTTGTTTATATATTTATATATATAAAAGTTGTCCATTATATAACTTTTTTGGGTTCAGGAGACCACACCCTTTGTATAAAAGATAAAAGAAATTGTATCAGACCCGTTTAACAGGGGTGCAAATTTATAAAAATAAACAAATTCTTCATGGATATTCGAGCTATTCAAGATTTTTTTTTATTTTTTATTTTTTATTTTTATATAATTTGGTGTTCTCTTACTGGAATTAACGCTTTTCTTAGAGAGAAAGGACTAAGTAAATGTGGGTTCATGTTCTTTCATTTGAAGAGGTGGCTGAATCTCCACCCACTGAAGGCAAATGAGGGAACTCACTTAGGAGGGAGCTTAGATTGAGTCAAGTGAGTGCCGATAGAGGAAGCATCTGAAGGTGTTGTCCCTAATTTTTGACTTGCTAAAAATTGGGATAACCTATTAAAATTTTGATAAAATTTGAAGATTTTCTCTTCTAAGGCACATTTTACGAGGTGCAAAGGTTAGAAAATTTCAATTTTAGGTCTATAGTCCTTTGGGTTAGCACTTTTTACTCACCCTCGTCCGTTTTCGTGAAATTCTGAGTCATTTTTAGTGTGTTTTTGGTCAATTTCGGGTTTTTGGGGCATCACTGCAAGTAGGGGTTTTGGTTTCCTATTGCAATTACTTTTTGTTTTAATTTTAAGTTGTAGGAACTTTTTGCTCCTATTGCAGTTACTTTTTGTTTTAATTTTAAGTTGTAGGAACTTTTTGCTCCTATTGCAGTTACTTTTTGTTTTAATTTTAAGTTGTAGGAACTTTTTGCTCCTATTGCAAGTTACTTTTTGTTTTAATTTTAAGTTGTAGGAACTTTTTGCTCCTATTGCAATTACTTTTTGTTTTAATTTTAAGTTGTAGGAAAATTTTGGCTTAAGAGCAAATTGCTAAAACTTCCAAAAATCCCGAAATTGCAAAAAGCAAAATTGCTAAAACTTCCAAAAATTCCGAAATTGCTATGGCTTCCAAAAATCCCTAAATTGCAAAAAGCAAAATTGCTAAAACTTCCAAAAGTTCCGAAATTGCTTAAGTGACTTAAAAACCCGAATTTGTTTGAAGTCTTCATTTTTGACAAAAAGCAAAATTGTCATATGGCTTTAAAAACCCGAAATGCAAGTAAAAGGCATTTTTTAAGTTTTACAAGTCATTTTTCAATTGCAATGAGGATCTAAAAACCCGAAATGCAAGTAAAAGGCATTTTTGAAGTTTTACAAGTCATTTTTCAATTGCAATGTGGATCTAAAAACCCGAAATGCAAGTAAAAGGCATTTTTGAAGTTTTACAAGTCATTTTTCAATTGCAATGAGGATCTAAAAACCCGAAATGCAAGTAAAAGCCATTTTTGAAGTTTTACATGTTATTTTTCAATTGCAATGAGCATCAAAAAACCCGAAATGAGTTTTACAAGTGTTTTTGTGAATTTTGAAGCTTGATCTTGCTCATATGTACCCCGATTGAAGAGATTTTGGCATGAAGAACACTTGGCAAGGTCTGCAATTTTATTAAATTCCTCATTTTTGCTCTACCATTGCCACGTTTTTGCAGATTTAAGTTTGTTCAAGGCGCCTAGGGTTTTATTTATTTATTTATTTTTCTTTATTTTGGTTTGTAAACTCTTGTTAGAGGTATGTTCTTTGTTTCTTTTTATTTTTCTGTTTTTGTTGCTTTAAATCTTTTGTTCTTGGGTTGCCTTTCTATGGAGATTAAGATTGCATATTTTAAAAAATGTATGGCTGAAAATGCGTTTTTCCATTTCACAAACCCTTCATTCATGTCTCTTTCATACACCATCATACTTCATTCGCCCTTCATTCATAAAAAAACGTTTTTCTCTCTCTTTCATTCACCTTTCCATTTCACTTTTCATTCACTTGCCTTCATTTCATATTCATTTGCCATTACCATTTTTGCTGTCAGCCTTCCAAAACCCGAAATTCACTTGTGAGCCCATTTTTGCATCAAATTATCCCTTCCCTTGTTAGTCTTGTTTACACATATGATCTATCAAACCAATAAATCAAGGCATGGGCATTGTTTTATAACAATTTCATCTTGAATAAGGTGTTATGGGTTCTTTATCAGTGAACAAAAGAAGAAGAGATACAACAATAATTCATGGAGTAGCTCGAAGGTCAATAATCCTCATGAAACCATCTGGGGACAAAGTGAATCAAGCATGGAAAAAGGACGCAACGAAGAGAAGAACTTCCTAAAGAAATGGCACTACTCCAAGCCTGTGATAAGGTTGAAGTTAGCCAAGGATACAAAGATCATTAAGAATGCAAATTCTCGTTCCAAGTTCGAGATCTCTTCACCAATCCTGAATACTTCAAGTTCTAAAATCCTGAAGCAGCATGAAGATCATCACAGATGAAGGGTGATGTAGTTAGAGTCGTGTCTTGGACACTTAAAATAATTTCAATTATGTATTTTACTTTCGACAAAGTATATGTAAAAACAAGTTTTGCAATTGCAAGTGTTCTTTCCTTGCAATTTTGAAAAATGTAATTACATGTAAAATCTTACAAAACAAATCACAATTTGGATTGCAATTTTGAATAAGTCAATTGCAATTAGTTATCGGTTGAGAGATTTTCTCAAGTTTGTTGAGATCCTCCCACCTTTCTCTCCAGACCTCCCTCCTATAAATACTTGAGGGTGTCTATTGTAATTGGATATCTTTTGGCAATGCAACAAAATTCTGCCAATTTGTGTATGCATTCTAAGACTTTGAGTTTAGATGTAAATCAGATTGCAATCAATAAAGAAAACAAATTGCTTCCAAACTTTGTGTTGGTACAAATTGTGATGTGACGACATTATTTGGAATTGATTGTGAGTTTTGTGGTGTTATACAAGGGAGATTCAAGCTCAATTCTGCAGACTTTGAGCTGCTTATTGTGTTTAAAGTTTTAGATTGGTTTTCAGATTTGATACTACAGACTTTGAGCTGTTTGTCACGTTTGAAGCTATTATAGAATGCTCAAACAAAGGGGGTAACTTGCAGACTTTGTGTTGCTTTTATTTTCTATTTTGAGCTGCTACATACTATACTTGGTTGATAAGAGAGTAAATTGTCAAAGACTTTGTGCTTTCAATTTGTTTTCCCGTCCTGGAGGAGTAACGAAGGACTTTGCTTCTTTATTTGTTTACTTCATAAATCATTTATATTTTCAGCCGTGATTCTTTTTTGAAACAAGAGAATAGTATCTTTTGGAAAAACCGGGGGTTTTAGGATTTAGAATAGATTTTATAATTAAAGAGTGTATTTGAATTGTTGAAATAGGCGAGGAAAGGGGCCTTCCCTTAATTAGAAACAGGAGAGTTCAAACTCGCGTCTTGCGTAAGGATTTGAAAATCCACAATTTTATGCAACTTTCCGGGGTATACTACAAAATTTCAACCAATAAAGGGTTCCTTAGTCCTCATCTTCCTTATTAGTAGACAAGAAAATGGTGATGCTCAGAATAGCCTCTTGCCATCAGATTGTTTTATTTTAAGTTAGAGGAGGCGATTATAAACAATCCTTTGATATGTCTAGTAGCTTAATATCTCCTTCACTTAAAGCTAGTTCTGTCTAGTCCACCAATTGATTCTAAATTTTGCTGCCGATCAGATTGATATTAATTTTTGTTGATAATTGTTTCAACAAATTTGAAAGTTCATAAGTAAAATTGTTTTCCACAGCGTGTCGAAAGTGGTACTTTATCAAATAGTTTGACGTAAAACTACAGGTTGGGGTGTCCCCTACTTAATACGGGGGAATTTGGATCAACCAAAATACATGTGAAAATAGTGAAATCAAGAATTTGTTCATGGAATAAATTTACCAAAGGGTGTTTCAATAAAGAAAGAGGCTAGGGACCTAAATGCAAAGGGAAGGTTAAGAATCCCTTTAAAATAAGAGACAATTTGCCCAAAAGAGACTCAGCTTGAGATTAGATTGGCATAATAAGATTATTGGACAAAGATAAAGACTTGTTCAGGAAACCAAAGTCTTTTTTGAAATGAAGTAAATATTTTAAAAATAAATAAATAAAATTATAATTTTGCCAAGTAATTAATTATAAAATATTTATTTTTAAATTTAAATTTTTAAATTGAATAAATCTAAATATTATTATTTAGTTAAAATGTTTTATTTCAATAGTTTTGTTTAGTTATTAATAAATTTTTTCACAACAATAAAGAAATCATTTTTTTTTTATATTCAAAAAATATTTATATTTTGTAAAATAGAAATGCTAGATTTATAACTATAAAATGTTTCAAAATTATTTATCTTAATAGCATTGGTGTAAAATTTGGACTTTTTTTGAGATTTCTTTATGTCTATTTTAAATTGTCTTTCTTTTTTATTTATTTATAATTTTTTAAATTTATATTAAATCTTAAACTATGATTAATAGATCTAGAGCATTAAGTCACTTGGCATGAATACCAACAACACAAGGTCCACGATCACAATAGCCCCACTTTGAGCCATGGTGACCACAACAGCAACACCACTTTACCATCATACTATAAGATGAACCTCTATTCATCTAATATTATTATTCATATCCTATTCCTAATATTAATTCATAGGTTTTTGTTTGCTAGGAATCAAATTTAAGCCATTACCTAGAAAAATTATAATCTTCCAATAATCTATTTGACTTAAACCATTGCCCGCTCTATCTTTGAATTACTATATCATAATATCATAACTCATCTAACAAAATATTATTATTGTAATGCTACAAAGACAAGTACTTGCTACTAGTGACACTTGTTTATTTCACTTCCAAGATTTTGAATTTTGAAATAGTGTAGTGAAGAAACATACTATTATCCTCCCCAATTATTCACAATAGATTAACTATAATACTTTTAATTAACTATAATGCAATAAATCAAAAAATTTAAATCTAACAATAATAATAGAATTATAGTTTTAAAATATTAATATATATTATAAATAAACTTAATATTAACTTTTCCAAGGAAAATTAACTTAAAAAATAACAAAAACAACAAAAAAGTAAAAAGTAAACAAAAATATTAGGGTGCACGAGGGGGCTTTAGGATTTAATTTGAAGGAGAGGTCACGATGAAGCAAAAAATGCTACTAAAAGGATTAATTGAATTTTTTAGTTAGAAAATTTAAGGGAAAATGGGGTGGGATTAGAAATTGCCCTACCAACTTAAACTTTTTTTCTACTATTTATCACTATATGAAAATTTTAAATTTCCATCAATTAATTTTATTTTATATTTTTTATTTGTGCAATTGAATATACAAAATAATAAGATTTGAGACCATGGACTTCCATAAATTTAAGAACTTAAACTTTTAAACTTAAACTACATGGAACCATCTATTTTAAAATAAGCCCCCTCCATGAGACCTTCTGCTTCCATAAATTTAAGGGCTTAAACTTTTAAACTTAAACTACATAGAACCATCTATTTTAAAATAAGCCTCCTCCACGAGACATTGCTTTAGTCTGTATTTCTTGTAAATGAAAACCGCGGACGACGCCGCTCCTCAAACAGCTTAGAATGCTGTGCAATTTGAACAAACATCTTCATTGAATGAGTGAATGCTTTTTAATTTCGTCCACGCGAGACCCGGTAGGCCTATAGGACCCGAGAAACAAAGCCCCGGAAACCACATTTTTGACCATAGACCAAGCGGTAGCCCGACCCCACTTAGATTACTCTATGTTTCCCTCTAACTCTTTGCTGATTTTGTTTCTTCTATTGTGTATTTTGATCATGTAACCTGCCGTTTTAGCGATCTTCTCCTCTTCAAACAAAGCCTCTAACGATTTGACTTTAAATAGATCCAAGTAACTGCACGTAATGTCCTCGTAAGCTTTACACTGCATGACAGTGCCATTCTGTTTCCACTAAACCCGAAGAGCAGAAACAACAAATCTTATCAGCCCATGCCTCCTTGGGTATTGTCCATCTCCCTGTTTCACATCTCAAACGATGAGAGCTAGTTCTCAAATGGGCTATCAACATTTTAGCCTTTCACTTTATATCTACCCCCATGTAATACTTTTGCTCATGATCACAAGTGTGGTTAAAGTGCAAAACATAATATTCTCTTTTTCTACTAAGTTGTTTTGACCACAAGATTTGTTTGGCTCTCTTTTACAAACCTTTTAATTTCTACATTTGTGTTTGGACACTCCTGCATGCTTATCCCCCATTTTTCCATCCACTTGGCATTTTGCCTCATCCACATGCTCTTCCTTCTAGTTAAGCTTTCTTCCACCACAATCTTGGGCCACCAATGTTCCCCCATATTCTCAATTCTCTTCAAATAACCTAATAAATGGATCAAAGCTGCCATTTCCATTGGGAAAGCCCCCGCCTCAACTAGGAAAATCTCATACGGGACTATACTTTTTATTTTAAAATTGCTTGTGATTAGGTGCTTTTGTAATCTTTCTATTTGCCTCCATTTTAGAGTTGAAGTGTTGTAGCCCCAAACTTCACAACCATATAATACTACTGGAGTGACAAGCAACCCAAATAATTTCTTCTTTGTTTTCCAGTCCCATAGCTCAGTTGATCTACATCTATTGTGGAGCAAGTAGAGGGCTTTCTAGCCCCCTTGAATTCTTTTTGCCCTACAAGTCTCCGAACTGAGATTGCTGCAAAAATCGAGACCCAAATACTTGTATTCATTTACCACTTGCAAAGAGCTTCCCTCAAACATAAAATTTAATTGTTTCTTAGCTCTTTTCAGTGTAAAAATCATGACCTTGGTTTTGTTGATGTTCACTTGCATCCCTACATCCTGACAAAACAACTCTAAGGCTTTTAGATGTTCTTGAAGACTATTCTCTGAATTTTCCATTAAGGTAAGATCATCTGCATATAGCAGCAATTTAACCACATAAGTGGCCAATAACACTCCATCACCACCCCTCTTGTCTAACCATTCTTCTAACTTGTCTATGTACAGCCCAAATAAGGTGGGAGATAAAGGGCAGCCTTGCTTGACCCCAATGTCGCTCCCGAAACACTCTGAAAGACCCGCCTTTGTTCTGATTTTGGCGTGGACCTGATCATAAAGCCTATGAACAGCAACCCTATACTTTTCCGGAATTCCAAGTTGTTCCATTCTATCCCAAAGTTTGCTTCTAGGGACTGTGTCAAAGGCCTTTTTGAAGTCAACAAAACAACAAAAAACCTCATTGCCTTGTTTATCCCAAACTTTTTCTACCATGTGTCTGAGAGTGATGCAATGATCAATTGTAGAATGCTTTGGTCTGAACCCAGCTTGCCCTTTCGCCCTTTTACCTTCCTTCTCAGCCCAACAACTGATTCTGTGTTCCACCATGCTCCCAAAGAGCTTCCCAAAAAGGGGATTAATCATTATGGTGCGGTAGTTTGACGGATTGTTGACATCCCCGCTCTTGTGAAGAGGGATAACCACACTTGTTGTCCAATTTTTTGGAAACCCATGTTGAATGATCCTATTGAAAATCTTCTTGATATGCGGTGCCAAGATCTCTAAACCCCATTTCAAATATTCAGCCTGTAAACCATCGATGTCCCGAGCCTTCCCCAATGCCAAAGCTTTAATACCAACCTTGATATCCTTTGTGGTGAAAAGTTTATCATTAATGTTTATTGCTGGAGGTAAGGTTTTTTCTTGGTCTCTTTCATACAGTATTTTTGCATATTCTAACCATTGAATGTCTGTGATGTTATTCTCATTAGTACTTCTAGCCTGCTGCAATTCTCTCCAAAAACCCTTCGGGTTGTGCCTTCCAAGAGAAATTAGTTCTTTCCTTCTTATTATCATGAATTCCTCTTTTTTTAATCTTACTAATTTCTCATACAATTTTTTGTTTGCATGTTCCTTTTTGGAAATTTTCAAACCCCTCTTAGCTGCCTTACACTCTTCGTCATACCATGGATTAGCTGGAAAACTGCATTTGGAATTTCTTCTACCCTTAGCTCTTTTGCATGATGTGAGAGCTTTGTGAATGATTGACATCAACATGCTACTGTTTATAAAGTTTTGGTTTTTGTTGGGGCTGCCAATGCTTTTTATTTCTTTTAACTATTTTTCGAGCATGTTTTTAAATATGTCTTGATTCTCACAGGTTAGCAGAATTTTATCTTGAAGATCCCTTCTTTTGTCAGGTTGCGAACTAGTTCTTGGCTAGGTATCATTTTCCATTCCAAGTTTAATGTAAATAGGACTATGATCAGATTTTAGTTCTAATGGACAGCCCCCTATTTCAACCTCAATTATCTTTGGTATAATACTTTGTGAACCAATGACATAGTCCACTACGCTTTTCCCATTATAAGTGTGACATGTGAAGGCCCCTGATCTCAGCAATGTATTTATGCCATTACATATGATTAAATCGTGAAGACAACAAAACCCCAACAAGTTTGCACTGAAAGACGAAACACCACCTTTTGAGTCCTGAGATACCCTTTTCCACCTCTGATTTTCTTCCTCTAACCATAACGGATTACTATTCTGCCTCTCTTCTTTACTAAAGCATAAAGCTTGGTTATTTGTTGTTCTTGCATTAAAATCTCCAAGCAAAATGATCTTTCCTGTAGCACCATACTTTGTCATGTCTATTTTTAATGCTTCATATGGATCTTCTCTATCTAGGCTCCTCTTCTTGTACACTTTAGAGCCATAAGGGGCGAAATAGCAAGCTGCAATCCAAATTGTAGACTCCCCATCTACCACTTTCATCCAAATGTATTGGTTATTTGGGTCTTTTTTTTCAATTTTTATGAATTTTTCACATTCTTTCCTAACCAAGATTGTCACCCCACCATGTCCCTTGCCACTTTTCGTTAACTCATTCCAAACTAAAACTTTGTTATAGCCTTCAAATTCAGGTATCCTGCAGCCCTCATGTTCATGTGTTTCCATAAGAGCAATAATATCTTTTCCCTCTGCTATGGGACCCAACCCAGGCCCCCTCCTCCAAGGGTAGCCCCTACAATTCCAACTTACCATTGAGAGGTGATCCTGGGGGCCCCCACTTTCCTATTTGTTATGATTCGGGTTGTCCCTGAATTGGGCCTTCCCTCTGTACAACCAAGCATCGTTCCCTGCCTTTCTTGCTGTTATAACCTTCTCCCATTCTTTCCTTCTTTCCTCTAGCTGCAATGGTGTTAGATCCTCATCTATATAAAATGGTGTGCCTTGGAGGGACCTTTTGCTTCTTAAAATTTTGTTCCTATCTTCTACACACTTCAAGGTTACCCTTATATTTCTGCTCTTTTCTCCTCTATTTGCTTTTCCAATTCTGTTTGCTTGAAGGATATGTCCTCCCCACTGAAGTTTGTCCAAAAGAAAGTCCCTTACCAGTCTGCTAGTGACTTCCCCCTCACCATGTTCTTTCAACCCTTTAACTATTATGTTTGTTGCTCTACTCTGCTCTTCTTTTTCCTCCCATATTTGTAACTTGATTTGTTTCCTTATATCTTCTCTTTGCATCTCCATTGACCCCTTTGTCGCTTGTGCCCATGATTTGACCCCTTCTAAATTTTCCATTGGTGCCTTTTCCTTGGCCTCCTTACTTGCTAGATTTGCTGCAGACTCTCTGGAATGTTGGGAATCTTGTTTTTCATCTGCTTGAGCCTTGTCTTTATATTTGATTTGACTTAATTCAGATTTTAAAGCCAACACCTCTCGCTGCCCTACTTCCATAATGTGTTGAAAGTTGTTTAGTTGGTCACTAAACAACTTATTTTCTTGCACTAATTGTTGGTTGGCTACTAAGAGCAGCTGTAACTCGTTATCCTTCACCTGTGCTCTCTCTTCCAGCATGACCAGCCTCCCTTTTAGGGCCAATAGTTCCTTAACGTATAGCTCAGAAGACCACGTTAAAGGGGTTGACATGGGGCTGTATAGGCCCTGACTGTCCTGATTGTCCTCTCCCTCTTTTAAGATGGTCTCAAAGCACCCCTTGGACCCCTGCTGCCCCGATTCTTCCGCCAGCCTTATTGATGCATCTATTTGTATTTCTTTCTCTGCTCCCAGCAGATTTGACTTCACTTTATTCTCACCCTGAGCTATCGCATTACCCTGATGTATGCCTTCCACTGAAGCATCTTGAGTACTGTGGGTTACTTTGGGAAGTATAGCTACAAATTTTTTGTTTCCCAACCGTTTTAGCTTCCTTGCAATTTTAACCTGCCTACGCTGCAAGATCCTCTTATACTGTTTGGCATTGACAAATGTTAGGTTTGACCCCGTGCCCATTTCTTTTGGTTGAGTTTGATTCTGTTTTTGATATTGTAGCAATAGTGATTCCAAAGCTCCTATGGTAATGAAAGAGTATTTTGTAGAGCTGTCTTGATTGTGGGGCATGCCATAAGGAACTAGCATGCCTGCATTACTGTCCATTGGGCCCACCCCTTTGTCCCCACTTTGCTGCTAAAATATTCCCCTCTGATAAACCACTGACTATGTGACTTTTTTTCGGTGGTTTGTTTTAAAATTAACGAATTGTCTAGTTTAAAAATTTCAAAATATCCACACTGCTCCTAGTTTATTGGTGTTGATAGTATTTAATGTATCCCCTTGATCTTTTCAAAATGTTTCTTTTTTGTATCTGCATCAATTTGTATTTTGGAACAAGTGAGGTAGGGTATTTGTCATCAAGAGATATTGGAAAAGAATGAATGAAATCCTTGGGTAATAAATATTATCATTTTGGAGTTCAACGAAATAAAGTTGTAATAATACTTCCTTGAAGCATTTCGGACCCAGCGGTTGCGGCCTACTATTGGGTTCCCGTAGGTTAGCAGTATGGTTAGGGGACCCAACCGAGGGATGCAGAGCCTAGTTGGGAGCTTTACGAGCCTTTCAGTTTGGAGTTCAGTTGCTGAATCCAGGGATAAATTGAAAATATTAAAGTTTTCTTTAATGGAATAGTAAAAGTGAATAGTAACAGAGAATTATAAAGTGAATAGTGAAAAGTGCCCCCATCCTAGTGAAACAAAGTTGTTTTTAAAAAGTGGCCCTTTCTTTTGATGAGAAAAAGACCCTTGAGGAGGAATATTTTATTATCTTTTATAAAAAATCTCATGGGAGGTTAGAAAGTGAATTTTGGGCTCCTATTTTGGCATTCATTTGTCATTTATCATATTAGCACTTGTAGGTTTGAGCTCTGGAGAAGGGTTTCAGCTTGGTTTCAGTCATCTAGGAATGAAAACTCCCAAGGACTATCGTGAATTGGATGAGAACCTAGTTCACCTTTGAGGAGGACATACCTTGGGTCTTCGTTTGGGCTTCATTGGAGGAGTTTCAGGTGTTTAATTTTTAGGCCTAAGTTTGTAGCAGTGTTATATCAGCATATTTCTTCAGATCAGGTGCAACCATTGATAGATTGAGTCTCAACCAAGGCAATACTATCACATGTTTGCATTCTACTTGTTGGCTATACAATTTTTGGCCAAGTGCACCTAGGGTTTGTGGCACAATCATCATTGTAGATTTATTCTAGCCATTTGACAAGTTTACATTGAGGATTTGACATCTTCCATACCACCTATACCATTTCTAGTTGGTGCACCATCATTTGGAAGGGGTTTCGTGGGCATTTGAAGTTGATTTTGGCAACCAATTTCATATCAGCACTTCCATAACAATGATCATAATTGTAGCTGCATATTTCACATTCTATTTCAGTCTTCTACCATTGTTATCATGCTCATATCAACCTTCATACATTGTATTTTCATGTTGGCATAAAATGGGTATGTTATTGGCATATTGGGTATTCAAATCTTTCATTTGTATTAGGTTTAATAGAGTTGTTACAGTCTAATAATTTTCATAACAGACATAATTGTCATTTTAATCAAACCTTATATCTTTAATTTAATGGCATAAATGGAAGTGGGTTTATCAATTTATGTTGTGTAATCATTTATATATCAGTTCTATGCATTTCCTTTATGTTATTGGCATTGAAAACACTCAACCAAACATCAAAAACAATCAAACAAAACTTAGAAAATCAGAACAATAGTCAAAAAATCATAATTCATGAGTTTGCACAACAACTGTTTGACGAAATTTCAACACTTTAAAAAATGAGCT
>VDFB02088943.1:0-13620 GCA_007258455.2 Sequoia sempervirens
TTATAGGTTTTTTAATAAAATGGTCAGGTCCAACCACATTTAAATTTGATTTTTTCAAATATTTAATATTTAATATAATATATATTATATTAATTTAATATAATACATATTATATTATTTTATATTATAATATCATACAAGATATAATATTATAATATATTATATTATAATAAAATATAATATATAATATTATAATATATATATATAATAAAATATAATATATAATATTATAATATATATATATTATAATATAGTATAATATAATATGTAATATTATAATATAATGCTGAAATAGCTTAGTTTTAATTTTCTTTAAAATAAGAAACAAATATTTGTATATAGCCGGATATCTGCTTTTTTATTCAAGGGGTAAATGCTTTTTGAACGAGGCTATGAACGGAATACAACCACTCAACAATACTACCCCAATGGGGTTTGAACCTTAGTGGCAAGAACAACAATACCCACCTTTAAACCATCACACCATACCCTTATTGGCATTTTATTTTATTTTCAAATATTTAATATTTAATATAATATATATTATATTGTAATATGATATACAAATATATTGTAATATAATATAATATATATTATAATATAATAATATATATTATATAATATAATATAATATATATAATATATAATAATATATAATATAATATTATATTGTATTATATAATAAATCATATAATATATAATATTATAATATTATATTATAATAAAATATAATATATTATATTATAATAAAATATAATATATATAATATTATAATATATATATTATAGCTATAGTATAATATAATATATAATATTATAATGTTAAAAATAGCTCTAGGTTTTTTTCTTTTTAAAATAGGCTTGGATATCCAAGATTTTTCTAATTTATAGGCTTTTTTAATAAAATGGTGGTCAGAGCCACATTTAAATTGTTTTTTCAAATATTTAATATTAATATAATATATATTATTATGTAATATAAATTATAATATCTATTATATTATATTAATTTTAATAAAATGGTCGGGTCTGACCACATTTAAATTTGTGTTTTTCAAATATTTAATATTTAATATAATATATATTATTGTATATTATAAATTATAATATATATTATATTATATTAATTTTAATACAATAGATATTATTATATATAATATAATAATATTATATAATATGACTTCTTGGGTTTTATTATTATTATAACACAAATAATGGATATCTGTTATATAACGGATATCCATTTTATAACAGATATCTGTTTTGGTTCGGTATTACCAAACCAAAACAAATATTGTACTTTTGCCTGCAAAAAGTCAAAGGCATGAATTTCGCCTTTTTGGACGTATTAAAAATGCCCTTTTTCCACATTGGCACTTTTTGGACCCCCATGATCTTGCACAGACCCCCCACATTTTTCATATCATCAAATTCTTAGACATAGTACCGATGAATGTCGTGCATTCTAGTTAGTATTAAAAAACTTTCACTTTTATGGCAATCATTGCCATCATGTGATTGCCTAGCTTAATATTGTTTCACCCCTTGTCATATAATAGTTGTAGAGCATTATATTCTCACTATTACATGACCTTTTCCATCACCTACCTCGGCTCATTCTTGTCTCACATGAACAGAAGGGGCAAGAAGTTGATAGTGTTGTCCTAGTAATGCATTTGTCATTGTCCCTTGGCTTCGTTGTTCACCTTCCACTTATATAGAATGAGATTGGAAGGTGGATGACTTGATCATAGGCTGACTTGTATTTTCCTTACTAGCCTTTTTCTTTGTTTCTTTTTCATTTTTTTTTTGTGATTGCATATGCATAGTGTGATCCCCCATGACATTTTGTTTGATGTTCTACCTCTCTTTGTGCAATTCCTCTATATGTAGCTTCATTCTTCTCTATGCCATGCATCTCTTTCACTTTTTATCCTATGTTTCTTTTTGGGGATGACGCAAGGTGTCGAGACACCCCATGTCTCTTCCATTTTGACCCAAAAGGATTTTCTTTTTTCTTTTAGCCTTTTCAGTTTTTCTTTTTCATTTGTCTTGTGTTTTCCTTTTGGGGATGGAAACAAAGATCAAGACATATCTTCCATGTTATTAAAGGCTTTTCTTTTCTTTTTCCTTTTCAATTTCTCTTTTTCATTTGTCTTATGTTTTCATTTTGGGGATGACGCAAGGCATTGAGACACCCTGTGTCTCTTCCATGTTGACCCAAAAGGCTTTTCTTTTTCCTTTTTTCCCTTTCATTTTCTCTTTTACATTTTTCTTGTGTTTTTCTTTTGGAGATGACCCCACAGGTGTCAGGGTTCTATGTCTCTTCCATGTTGATAAAAGGCTTTTATTTTCCTTTTTTTTATTTTTTAGTTTCTCTTTTTCATTTGTCTTATGTTTTCCTTTTAGGGGATGATGCAAGGCATCAAGACGCCTATATCTCTTCCATGTTATTAAAAGGTTTTCTTTATTTTTCCTCTCTTTGTGTCATTCTTCTAGTTCTATGTGTATTTGGGGAATGATGACAGCTCCAAGATCTTTAAAAATATTGTAGCAAAGAACATATTGACCCCAAATCCATAGATCCCTTATGTGTTTGGTATTTTCATCTTGGAGGAAACCCCTCTTTTCTTTTTCTCTTGAATCATGTAGCTTTACTCGGAAACATATGACTTGGCATGGGGATTTCCAAGTTAGCTCTCATGTCTTCCTTCTTATTTGCATTTTTCATTTGTTACTTTAAATTAATTTCTCATAGTATGGTTTTTAACAATTTCTTTAAAGTAGGGGAATACATTGGCATTATTCTTTTGCATTTTCCTTTTTCATGGTTCTTAGTGCAACCTTCTTACTTCATATGATGTGTTTGTCTCTTTGTGGATGACATTAGGTGTAATGTCCTTTAGGAGGATGATCTCTCTTAGCATATTGCATTCCTCTTAGTGGCTTGATATGATGCATTGCATCCCCTAAGTTGTGAATCTTCTATTCTCTGATTAGTCCTCTCTTGGAGAAATTAGGCACAATTTCCCCTAAGTTAAAGACCTCACATGAACTAAGCAAGACTCCTTTGAACATTTCCTTTTTTTTCATTTTTACATTTGTTGTTATGTGGCCACCTTGCATAACACAACTTGCATGCCTATGGAGCCATCATGTTTGTTCATGAGCTCCAAGCATACGAAGTTTTGCTTGCCTCATGAAGTTCAAAAATCATTTTTGTGTGGCGCCTTATTAAAGTTATAAGGAGGTATAACCTTGGTATGGTTGAGAAAGAAGCCCAATCTGAGGCATAACTTTACCCATAGCCACTTGCATGTGTGTGAGTGTATACAAGCCATGAGTGTATTTTTCTCACCTTTTAGGACTTCTCACCTAGCAGACAACCAGGAGTTTTGTCACCTCAAAGTGACTATGCATTTTCTGGACAAACCTAGATCTAATCCACATTAGGATGAAAAACAGTCAAAGCTTGATCTGATTCTTTTATTTTTTTCTCCTTCCCTTTCTTCTTTGGCAGTATATTCTTGGCCTTGTCATTGTTCTTTATATCATTTTCATGTGTGTTCCTTTGTGCTTATGTTGGTTTGCTATGGGATCTTGATCCTGGGGGCTTGGTCACCCCTCTTGATCATTTTCATCTCATCTTGCTAGCATTGATTCATTGGAACCCCTTTTGGTGTGTGTTTGTCTAGTTTAGTGTGAGTTTGAAGCAGGTTCATCCTCTCACTAAAGTGGGGGCTAAATGTAGTGTTGAGAAAAGGGTCCTTTAACATTTTCACACTCGTTTGGGTCCTCTTTGTGGATTTTGGCTTAATATTGCCTTGATTTAGTGTTGTAGTGTGGATAACACATTAAATTTAGGTCTTGGGTGTTGGAAGAATGAAGAAGAATGATTATCTCTATAGTTTTGTGTTGTTATTGATGTCACCATGTTGTGGTTACAAGTCTAAGTCAGTGTCTGATCCATTATTTTGGTTTGATATCTGAATCGATTTTCAAGTTGTACTATCTAGTATTGTAGTCCGCAATCCTTTGTAGTTGAAAGTTACTACTTGTGGTTTTGGGAAATGGTTTATGGTTATTGAAGGCATGTATGTTCATAACTTTGTGTGCTCCAGTGCTTGTAAAATGTATTGGCATTATTCTATTGATTACTTTTTACAATGAAGTATATTTCTGGGTGACTTCTTGGATTAGTCATGATATGATGAATTAATTTTGTTATGCAGATATATGTGGGACCTATCTTAGGTCTATGCTAACATGATATAGTGCATTAAGCATTTGAATTACCATTTGGGAAGACTTTGTGAATACTTGAAGCTGATAGTTGGTATTTTTGGTAAATAAGAAGTGCATCTAATTATGCCGACCTAATTGATGCTTGCAAATAGATCAAGTATATATATGTCTATTGGAAAATTTTTGGAGAATTTTGGATGTGTAAGTGTGTGTGATTGATGAAGTAGTAGTAAATGTGAAAGTGAAGAAGAGCGAAAAATGATGAAGTGTGTCAAGTCAGTCTATTGAGCATCATTGGAACTACATCATCACTTGTTAGGTGCATCATTCTCAGTTCATTTTGGCCGTGAAGCCAAATTTTGTTTTGTGAATATTTTGTAGGAAGTGAGCCTCCCTTGTATGCAGTGAGCTTTTGTATCCTAACAGTGAGTCTTATTCAGGGCAGTGAGTTGTTGGCAGTAAGCCTCATATATTCAGTTCTGAAACTACTTTATTTTGTGAGTTAATCCTCACCATGGTTTTTCCCTCATTGGGTTTTCCACATAAACATCTAGTGTTCATTGTGTTGATTTACTTTTTGTTATTTGTGTTTTATGCTCATACTTAATAATAGAATAGTGTGGTCGTGGAATTGATAAGTATTGAAGTTTTAAGTTTGAATTTTGTGACAACTAATTCACCCCCCTCTCAGTTGTCCTGCAAATTTTTAACAATTGGTATCAGAGCCTGGTCCCTTTGGAAAAGCCTAACAGCTTGAGGGAGATCCTAAAGATGGAAGAAATGAATGATAAAGGAGAGCATCAGACTGCTCTTGAAGATCTTGATAAAGTGGAAAGAGAAAACAAAGATCTAAAAGAGAATCTTGATGAAGCAAATGAATGTGTCTGGAAGCTGAAAGGACAATTGAAGAAATTCAAGGAAAGATACAAAGAAGTAAGTGAGTAGTTGAAATAAGAGATAATTGGAATGAAAGTGATTGTAGAAGAAAAGAAGAGAATTGATGAATGTTTGAATACAATGGTGCAAAACAAATCTGATGAATGCTCTAAACTGGAACAAGAGGTAGTAAAATTGAGAGTAGAACTAGAAAAAGAAAAACTTTGTGAGAATAATTTCAGATATATCTCCGATAATCTTGAAGAATTACTTGTTGGATAGAAACCAAGTAAAGACAAAGTTGGCTTGGGAAATGATGTAGGTGAAAGTTCTAAGGAAAATCAAATGACTCAGGACAAAGGGAAGCAAAAAAGAAATTCAAGAAATTTTGCAAGGAGACCGCCTATGAGACAACCTAATGCACAAAGGTATCCCTCCTTTAATGGTATTTGTTTTTCCTATAATAAATATGGTCATAAGGAAATAGAATGCAGTAGGAAGAACCAATTTTGTAGACCCTTCACTAGATAATGCTTTCGATGTAAGAAGTTTGGACATAAAGCTACTGAATGTACATCTCAGGTGAGAATGATCAGTCAGGTGATGATGAATAGATTTAATGAAGGGAGAATGAATCAATCCTGTAATGGCTACTGCTATACCTATAAAAAATTTGGACACAGAGAAAATCAATGTAGATCAAGAAGTAATGGAGGTCAAACTAATCAGAAAGGTGTTGTCTTCTATAATTACAATAAACCAGGACATATCTCAAAGGTTTGCAGAAGTAAGAAAGGAAAGCAATCCGTTCTGGTAGAGAAGAATGATCTAGTAAAGAAGATCAACAAAGAAGAGATGAAGGAGATGAATACAATATGGAAGAAGAAAGAAGAAGAAGAACTTGAAACTATTGATGTGTCTATGCCCTCATCTGGTATAGATGATTTATTCAGAAATAAGACCTAGCATGGTCTTAGGGGAAGCATTATCAAAAAATTATAAAAACCCCCTGGATAAATGGTGTGTCAAAGGCTGGAACGAGGATGGAATGTGAAGAATGAGTATTCAGAGGTTTTGGAAAAAGAACCGAAAGAAAACATGTTGACATGATAATTTGTGGACTGTATTAGGGTTTTTTGTGTTGAGAAAAATGTTTTTAGCAGCTTTTTGATGTTTGTCGCATTTAATGCATCTTAGGGAAAATCGATGGTGAATAAGATGAAATTTGTAAGCCTTTTTTATTAGTTGAGCATTTGAAGAATTGGAAAAGTTCCTTGAAGCGATCTTCAAGCAGTTTGATTTTTTTTTAAGGGAATTCAAAGAAATTGTTGGGTAATCAGGAATTATCATTTTGTCTGTGAAGGAAAGGAAGAAGTTTTGATTGAATGTTAATGAGATTAGCATGGAAATGGACAAAGGATCGAGTGGCGACATTCCACTGAAGCTGAAAGGAGTTGAATTGGAAGAATTTGATCATAGGAAGATGAAAGAAATGGAACTAGGGCTGAAGGAAAACAAATTACAGAGCATAAAAACCCTAGGTATGGATCTGTGGGGAGAATTTTTGTGGTTTGTTTATAAAGGGTTTATTTTGTTCTTGTTGAATCATCTCA
Organism: Sequoia sempervirens; assembly: GCA_007258455.2. Taxonomy (NCBI): domain Eukaryota; kingdom Viridiplantae; phylum Streptophyta; class Pinopsida; order Cupressales; family Cupressaceae; genus Sequoia; species Sequoia sempervirens. The sequence goes on from VDFB02088943.1 coordinate 6,734, forward strand.
AGAATGACATCATTGTATTGGACAAACCCTACCTAATTACGAAAGAAGCGATCAAAGCAATTACTAGCTTACGCAGTATTGGGGATCTTCCAGGAAACAAAATCATGAAATACAAAGATGTGGAGGAACTTACTGGCATTAACAAATATCATCGAGCTCTATTGATAAACACTCTTGAAAATTTAGTTGTAAGGTATTTTGCATATAGTGTCTCTTACAAAATCTATTAGAAATTGTGAAGGCTTGACTTTGACTATTGTTGTTTACATTGCACATATGATGATTAAGAAAAATAGGCAATTTAATTTGTGTAGCCTATTACTTGAAAATCTATCTAAAAATGTTTGAATGTCAGTGGTTGAGGGTTATCCCTTTCGGTTTGGATCTTTTCTTGTGTGCTTGGTCTTTTACTTTTTGAGGTCCTTACCAAGAAAAGAAAGTGTTGTGTGGGAACCCAATATTCCTATTGGGAAAAAAGTCTATAGATACCTGGAATCATTGGCAGATAATGTAAATGTTTGAAAATCATATTTCACATCCTTAAGAACAAATCTATGCTCTAGTATGTCAGTACTGAGTTAGTTTGAAGTGGGTTCATCCTCCAATAAAAGAGAATTGGAAGCTGTCATTAGTGATTCCCCTTCAGAATCGAAGATGAGAAAAACTATAACTAAAGACATCATTGAGAAGGAAAACAAATCTTTTCTTGGATCTAAATCCTCTGATCTAGATGACATCAAATCTATGTTGGTTAAAGGAAAGATAAAGAAGATTGGTGAGATATGGAATGCAACCTCTCCTATTGACAGACTAAAAATTGATGATGCTCTAGTAGAGTATCTACTTTGAAAAGGTATTGATGTATCAATTGTCTTCGACTCCTTACCAGAGAATTTAGTTGATATTGTTGAAGAAAGAATGTTGCTTGAAGGCTCGGAAGGACGTAAGTTTGAAGCCTTGGTTGAAAAAAGATGTACTAAAGCTAAGCAGAGATTATTTGAACTTATCATGGAAACAAAGAAATGCATCAAAGAAATCTCAAATATTTACAAGTATTTTCTATGGTAGCTCGCTGCAGTAGACAATTTCAGAAGTAGAATTGAAGCAATTGAATCTGAGGTGAACAACATCGGAAAGAGCGTTGATATCTTTGAAGAAAAAGAAGGGAAACAAAGGCTGAGAGTTTGTGAATTACAAGCTGAGTTGATTGTTGTACAGAGACAAAGATATGATGTGGTAAAGAATTTCTAGCTCCTTAAGGAGATTGTTGAGGTCCGGTTAGACCATCATTCCAGAATACTTACTGATACGGAAGATTGTGAAAGACAATACTCATATTGGTCATTTTTGTTTACTCTATTGTCCCTATTGGAAAGCATATGCATAAGAATGGATTGAACTACATTTAACTGGAAGAAGCTATTTACAGTTATCAAAGAAAGGTACAAAAAGGTGTTTGAGGTGAAGAATGTCATTTTTACTTGAATCTAGAATGTTCAATTTCTACTATTTTTGTTTTAAGAAGAAAAGAAAGAGAAAAAGGGAATCTAAACAAGATGAAGAATAGTTAAATTATTGAAGGTTTGAAAGTCTTTTGGATGGCTGGAAATTTTTGGAAGAATTGGAATCTTTTTGCAATTTTGATGTCACCATGTTTACATCTTTTTGGTCGCCCTTTGCCATTGATGTCAAAGGGGGAGAGATTTGGAAAGTTGGGAGAGATTGGAGGAGAGTTTTTGAAAATTTTGGCACATGTTGCCATCAATGTCAAAGGGGGAGATTGTTGGAAGAATGAAGAAGAATGATTATCTCTACAATTTTGTGTTGTCATTGATGTCACCATGTTGTGGTTACAAGTCTAAGTTAGTGTCTAATCCGATATTTTGGTTTAGTATTTGACCTAATTTTCAAGTTGTACTATCTAGTATTGTGGTTCGTAATCCTCCACAGTTGACAGTTACTACTTGCAGTTTTGGGACATGGTTTATGGTTGCTGAAGGCATGTATGTTCAGGATTTCATCTCCTACAATGCTCGTATGATGTATTGGCATTATTTTGTTGATTAATTTTTGCAATGAAGTCTATTTCTAGTTGACTTCTTAGATTAGTCTTATTCAGGGTAGTGAGCTTTTGTATCCGGATAGTGAGTTCTATTCAAGGCAGTGCCCTTGGTAGTGAGCCTTATATATTTAGTTCTAAAACTACTGTATATTGTGAGATAATCCTCACTCTGGTTTTTCCCTCATTGGGTTTTCCACATAAAAATCTGGTGTTCATTGTGTTGATTTACTTTTTGTTATTTGTGTTTTATGTTCAACTTAATAACAAAATAGTGTGGTTGTGGAATTGATAAGTGTTGAAGTTTAAATAAGTTTGAATTTTGTGACAACTGATTCACCCCTCCCTCTCAGTTGTCTTGTGCCTTTTTAAAATTGGGCCCTTGTGAACTAATATAATTTAATGGTGCCTTGCCAAATTTTTGTGAAGTTTTGTAACACACTTTCACACTTTTCTAGGGTTTTATCAATTAACTAAGCATAATAAATATAATTTCAATCATAATCAACATTAATCTTTCCTTATTTGGAGTGTTGTAGTGTTGTAACACACTTTCACATTCCTCGAGGCTTGTCATTAACAATTGGGATTTCTTATGCTTTAATTGGCCCTATTTTGCATCCACAAGCCTCATTTATTGCATCTTTTTGAGGATAATCTCGACACCAATCAATAACCAATCATAATTTAGGTGTTCCTAGGTAAAAGGACAAAGCTATGTAACACTTTCATCCAACTTATCAGGGCAACTGAATTTAGGTATTTCTAACTAAAAATTGATTTTGGTCAAACATATGATCTAGTAAGATTCATTCAAGCTAAGTTAGATACTTCCACAATTTTTTCAACTGAAATTGTTGGCTAAAAATATATGGAGCACCACTTTGAGTCCAATTTACCAAAAAAATAAAATTATTTGAAAAACTTGAAGTTTCAATAACTCCTAATGTAAATAACATTTTTGAAAAAATATAAAAAATACCCTTTTGTAGATCCATAAGTGTATTTTCAAAAATACTTATTTTAATAGTTTAATTATTATTTATGTTTTATTTTTTGTTTTTACTAAAAGTAGGTTATCAACAAAAAATATTAGGTTGACTAACACACCAAGGAAAATTACTAAAACTTCTTTAAAAAAAATAAAAATGATACACTAGATAAAAGAATCTATTTCAAGATGGTATAATTTTTTTACCATTTTAGATTAATATTTAATATGAAAGTTGACATCCCATGGAAACAACTATTTTTTGATTCACACACATTTTAATATTTATTTAAAAATGTATATTTATCAAAATTGGAAAAAATATATCCATGCACTAAAGTTTCAAGTTATAAATACACACAAAAAATTTGAAAGAAAACAAATAAAATTTACTATAAAAAGTTTGACATCTCATGCAACTTCATTTTTTAGGATTTTATTAGCAACTAAATTATAGTGTTAATTTATTAAAAACTAGTTTAAAATATATATTTTAATTTTTTTTTAAATATAAATATAAAATATACTAAAAAATACATATTTTACTAGTTTACATCATTTCAAAATTCAAAACATATATGCCACTTTTTAGTGATTCAAGTTTAAAAGTTGGATTAGTGTTGGTTGTTTCTTTTATAAAGTGTGACACAACTTTTTTCTTTTACCCTCCTAGCTTGTGTGGCCCAAATTTAGTGTCTGGGACTCATTTGCCACCTTGGGGAATGAGTCCCACCTAGGTTTTTTTGGCCCTGATGCAGGTTTCACACATTTCTAGGTATTTTCCATTTTTGGTCCCATACATTATGTACGATGGGACTCATTCACCACCTTGGGTGAATGAGTCTCGTGTGACAAAAATTCAAATTTAAATCAAATTTATGATGGTATTTTATTCTCCTAGATCTAATGTTTGCTTGTAGTGTTGTAATTTCGTGAATCATTGCATAATTAAGTATAAATACAAGGTTTTTTCTACTCATTTTCATCCCAAGAAATTCAAGTATTCAACACCTAACATTCAAGATATCAGTCCAGAGAGTTCACAGAGTATTTGAGCATTCACAATCATTCAAGGCATTTAAGAGTAGATTATCAAGCATTCATATAAATTTGTCTGCTGACATTCATCATGTTTGTTATTAGCACATTTGTGATGTAGATTTCATGATCCAAGCAAGTGTTTCAAGTAAGATCCATCTCTTTCAAGCTAGAGTTGAGAACCACATCCATTGCAGCCATTTCAAACATCATTATAGCAACTTATTGCTAGGTTTGGTGAGTTGCAACATTATCTTTTGTTCATTCATCATTCTCCTTTCACATTTTCTTTCATTTCAAAGTTTAATTACCAACAAGGGGTTTTACCAAGGAAAACCCCTATTCACTAACCCCCACAACATTTTTCCCTCTTCTTGTGTGTGATTTGCAAGGATAGGTTGTAGATTTACCAATAAGCCAAGTTGGAGAAATTTTTTCAAATCCCCAAAGTTTTCAAAGTTGTCATCAAGCCTTGGAGAAGATTGGAGAAGGTCTATAGGTGGCAATTTGCAGTTTTAGATCCATAAACCAGTCAAAAAGAGCAGAGCATACTGAAAGGCACAAAATATAGTTCAAAATTTTTAGAAAAGTAGAAGTGGATTGATTCGCCACAAGTGGAAAATGAGTCCCACTGTACAAGCCTGGCATAGATTTTTACATATCTGGATACCCTTTTGGCTTAAACCTGTTCCTACACATTTTCCCAGAAATTGGACTGATTCATCCAGCTTGGTGAATGAGTCCCAATCAACATCAACAATAGATTTTTTAGTGATCTAGACCTCCATTCTACCTTCTTCAGTCTTCCAGGTGCACACTTTTAGTTTCATAGATTTTTGTTATATTTTGTTCATTTTCTTAGGTCATTTAGAGTTAGTTTACATTTCACACTATGTTTTTCATTTCATTGTCTTTACCAAGTTTACACTTGGTGGTGAACCCATCATTAGATCATTTTCAGTCCCTAGGACATCCCTTTGTCAGATTTCAATCTCCTTTGCATTGAAGTCTCAAGGTTTTGTTCTTGAGTGAAGAGTAAGGAAATAGCCTCTCTGATTTAGGTCCAAAACCCTAAAAAGCAAAAGAGAGCCCCCTATTTTCTTCTTTTTAGTATTTTCACCATATTATTCTCTAAAAACTCTCTTGAAATCTTCCCAAGACCCAATGTTAGCTTCAGGTAAACTTCTATACCAATTTCTTGCATCATCTATTACATATTTCATGAACAATTTCATGACAACATCCTCATCTTCAATTTCAAAATCATCAATTAGGTTCGAAAAGGATCTTAGGTGATCTTCTAGATTACATTATTTCTAGAGAACCCAAGCAACACATTTATAATATCATTTGGGATAGGATTGGGATATCCAAGGATACCAATGAAGTTCAATTTCTTGTACCTCTCCAATTGTAGTGGTCTTCTTGCAGGGAAATTTCCTACATCAAGATTTATTTGAGGATTACCTTGATCATTTTGACCACCTGGTGTATTTTCATTTTATCCACGTACATGATTTCCCACATTTGGGTTATATTGATGATAATTCCTATATTATCCATACCCTCCTAATTTTTTTTGTGGATTACTAACCTGAGTCTATGGATTAAGCTGAGGTCCACCTTGATTTATTTGGGGATTTCCTTGGGCATAGGATGTATGCGCACTATTAATACATATAATTAGGCTCAAGCACTTAGGGGGAGCCAAAGATAGTGTGAAATTTTCAAGGGTGACAATTTACGATGCTACATTTAGCCCCCACATTAGCAAGGATATGCAATTATGCTCATACTCATATTGAATTATGGAGAAGAAAAAAATGTTTCTTTCACTAGCCCCTTAGGCTTAGGATCCTACTAAAAAACAATTTCAATATAAAAGAACACACACACATGTAATACACAATGTAAAAAAAGATACATGAGACATACATAATAAAGACAAAGAAAAAATGAAAAAAATATAATGCAAAACAAGATGCAAACACGATACAAACAAAAGGAATATAAAAAATGGTATGACATCATGGACTAGCAAGATATATATATTTTTTAAAATATCCATACCATAAGGCATCTATAAATCATTGGCTAGCAAAGTCTGATATTTTATAGGCAATTCTTGAATAGATATAGGCACCACAAACTAGTGAAGTCAAGTATCCACTAGGAGAGCTTGATAAGAAATAACATAGGCTAGTGAAGTTGGATATTCACTAGAGGAATTTCAAAAGGGGTAGAAAATGAAAATACACAGGATAGTGGGTTCCCATATCAACCATATCAAGAATTATAAGGAGAAAAACATTATTAGCTAAATAACTCTAATAAGGTGATACATAGATGGTCAACATGTTGTGATAGCATCACTAAGTTCATAGTGTGTGAACAAAGTGAAGCACATAGTGGAATGTATCCACCCACCTTAAAGTAAATGATAATACCAATTGGGAGAAATTTTTATGTAAAGTAGAGAGAAAGGGATATTTGCAAAGTGGTAGGGATGAGAGCTTGTTGGGAAACTCTATTCCAATTGATATTACCAAAAAGCTAACTCATGATAAGGGGTTACCCCAAAAATATGATAAAATAGCACATGAGGTATCCAAAGATTTGGGGTTGGTATAATCGAGAGATAATGTATATTAATATGATCATATGGTTTAAATTGACATCATTCCTCAAATACTCATGGAAGTATGAACACAAGGGAGGAATAACACATGAAGAAAAAATAAACATTCTTTTGGGTTAACATTCAAAACACCTAAATGTCCCAACACTTTGCATCATTCC
>VDFB02088944.1:0-11533 GCA_007258455.2 Sequoia sempervirens
TAATGGCAGCTCCTAAATTAATCAAAACATTTTTTACAACTTGGCCATTTATATGTATCTGTACTACAGGGCTTCCAGGGTCAATATACTTTGGAATGACTACATTTCCCAACATTATATCAGCCAATTTCCCTAAGACATGAATTGTTTGGGGGTCCGTTTTCTTTCGTCCAGGATTCTTCAAACAGGCTTCTTTAATAGCTTTTCCAAAAATTAGAATATCTTTAATAGCCTGAAACAAAGGAATTTGAATTTGCACATTTTTGAGCTGATCTAGAATGTCGAAAGTGGGTTCTTCCATGAGTTTAGATTCAATACTTTGCAACCTCTGAGGAAAAGGTGGTTTATCTTGTTTCTGCAAAATAGGTTCCGTAGAAACTATATCGGGTATAGGCATATGCTCAGTGGAAACAGTAGGTGCATTAGATTCTTCAAGGGGTGAATCAGATATTTCTGTAATCAGAGGTGGTTTGGGAGCAGGTAAAGTAGTTCTAGACCTTAGATGGATGTCATTAACATTTAAGGCATAAGCTTGATATTGGTTGGCTTCAGAAATATACACAGGCTGTTGAGGCTGTTGCTGTTGCTTATTATTGGGATTAGGCAACAGCTGGGCAGGCATAGGCATTTGCTTTGGAGGTCCAGGATTTGTGGTAGTTGCTGCAGGAGGCGGCATAAGGGCCCGTTGTTGTGGCTATGGAGGCTGCAGGAACCCAGGAGACTGGTTTTGCCATTGTTGAGGACCTCTCCATTGAGGATTTTGTTGCCAATTTCCTGAAGGTGGGGTCCATTGACCTTGTGGCTGCTGCCAACCTCCTTGAGGAGATTGCCACTGTGGGGTTTGATAATTAGGCCAACTTGGTTGAGGCGGATTCCATGGTGGTGGTGGTCCATATGCTTGTTGCCATTGGTTATTATAGCTAGAATAGGGATTACCAAAAGTTAAAGGGTCTTGAGGCATACCTTGCCTTTGGGCCCATGGTCTCCTTTGTGCAACAAATAACACTTGATCATCATCACCTTCCACTGGTTTGAAATCAGTAGGCAGTTGTCTGGCTTCCAGATTAGCCACCATCTTGCATCTGCAATCATGCTTCTTTTGTCTACAGTATGGACAGAACTCAACCAAAGCTACCTCAGCATCTGCATGTTTTTTTCTGAGCTTGCATAGTGTCCAATTGTGTAGCCATATTATTAATGATATCCTGCTTGAAATCAGATAGCAGATTTGTGATCTCCATCCGGGAAACTCCACTAGAAGAAGACTTCCCCATTGAAGCATGATGACCTCGACCTTTCTTAACTATTGCTCGAGAGTAGTTAAGACATATCTTCTGTATATCATCCCAAGGCAGTTGAGTTATATCACCTCCTCCCATTAGGTCCAAGGCGTCAATACAGGCATCATTGATTCCCCTTAGAAAAAGTAGTTTTTGAGAGTCCTCGTTAAGAGTATGGTTTGAGTTTCTTTTTAATGAAAACAAAAACCTTGAAATATAATCTTCCAGACTTTCATCCTCCTTCTGCTGAATTCAGAATATGTCATCACCTTTGTTGGCACTCTTACAATATTCCTTATACTTCTCAAGGAATTTCATCTACATGGCTGCCCAACTATCAACGATGCCTCTTCCCAAACTCATGAACCATCTGAGAGCTCCCTCCTTCAAGGTGGAAGGAAATAAGCGGTTGCCGGAGACATCGTGTTGTAGTCATAAGCGCGATGAGGACATCAAATTCAAACAGAAAGGTTTCTGGGTCTTCTGTGACCAGGCCATAAAACTTTGGAAGCAAGGAAGAGGGGATGTTTTTAAGATTGTCAGTATCTTGTTGGGGAACAATGGGAAACTCAAATGCAGGAGGTGGATTATTTGCCATGTCTGGGTGCTGGAATAGGAGAGCAAATGGATTTTCCTCAGGTTCGTTATCAGCTCGGTCAAATGGTAGTTCAATAACCAGATTTTCAGGGAGGAACCTTCCCAATGCGTCTCTTCTTCTTCTATGCATGCAATACGGTGAGTAATGGCTTGAAAGATTTTGAAAATTTTTGACTAACAAACTAAACTAATGCTAAAAATGACTTTGTCAGACTCCTAGTTGGACACCATCCCCGACAACAGCGCCAAAAATGGCTCGCCCTCACAAAAGGATATGAATATCACAGTAAAACTTTCCTGGGAATTGGACATTCTGACAGGTGACTAATATCTCTCTGTGAACGTTTATTTACTTGTCAAACTAGGGGACGTAGACTTTAAATGGCGCAACAAAATATATGCACTAGGAATTTGCTTTGGTCAAATCTTTAGCAAAAATACATACTGGAAAGAAATTCTATCTAAGCTACAGAATGGTAATGCATAATTCTTTAACTCAACTATGATTGATTAAAACAGAAACCGTAACAACTACGACTGAAGCAAAAACCATGAACTGGCCTTATGCTGCAGGAATAGTCACAGGGATGGACTCTCTATGCTGCAGGAGCAGTGTAAGACTGAGTTTGCATAAAAACTTCAAAAGATGAAAGCTAACTGGATATCAGCAGAAAAGAACATCTAACTAATTAACTACAGATACTTACTAAGTGGGACCCCTTAGCAAGCATCTACTGATTACACAGATGCTGAACTCAGAACTTCACCAATATTTATTCATGAAAACAAAATGAAATACATTGTTTTGTTGATGTGAAAACTAACAACGAACTCTACTTCTGGTCAAACAGATTCTATCTTTCATTATCATACTAATTCTTACATGATACTTGCTACTCTGTTTCTATCTTACCCTAAAAATCATCTATTACTCATTCTATTCATCCTCTTCTTCTCTCTCACGTAGGAGGAGTATCTTATTTTTTAAAACAGAAGAACAACTAACTAACTAACTAACTTCATCAAAGAAAGACGCGAAAGTAAAGTGTATCCCTGAATCAAGGAACAAACTTCATAAATGAATTTATGTGTTCAACCCGATTCAGAGAGAATCTAGCACTCCACTCTTTCCAAATTGACTTATCATTAAAAATATTTCCAAATCGGTTTCGGTCAAAGAGTCTTCGCCGAAGCTTCCTCAAAGTCGTGCAGGAAATGGACTTTACTGCAAGGCCGAAATCGGCTACGCTTGACTTGATCATTCTTCAACAACCTATGAAACAAAAGGTAACAGACGCGCAAGAAAAGGCATTCGGAACATACACGATATCTATTCATTAATCACACATTTTAAATCTACTTCACCATTCAAAAACTGTATACGATATACCAGCCACTTTCGGGAGTCAACAGGGCAATAAATGCAATCAAGTCAACACAATAGGCTGTAGGAATATAAAAGTGTCTTGCTACAGGATATCCCCATAAAAGGTTTCAACAAAGTTTAAATAGCCGTGAAATAGCAAAAATAAAGTCATTTAAAAGTTTATCATAACATCAAATTATGAGCATATTTTAGGCTCATCAGTATGCTTTTGAAAAAAGTGATTCCATTAGTATAGTTACGTCTTTTCTTAGTAGGATTCAACTAAAAAGTATTCTTTCAAAAATTTATTTTTTAATTTTTTTATTAGTTATAATGGTCATCACAAATGAGTTTTCGAAAAGGAAAGATGTTATAAATAGTATCTAGTTCGTAATTTTGCGAATGTGATGAAATGATACATATAATTTGTATTGTTGTTTTAATTGAATTAGAAGGTACACATTGTTTTCAGGGAACATGAGAAAGATGTTACTAAATTTATACAACAATTTATGTATACATGTATATATCTAAAAATAGATATCATGGATGTTCATCATGCATTATTATTTTACTTGAATTAGAAGGTACGCCTTGTTTTGAGGCAACATGAGAAACATGATACTAAATCTACACAAGAGTTTTTGCACACATGTATGTATGTAACAACAAATATATGACGTAAAATGTAAAACCAAAAAACCCATGCTCATTTTCCTCCTTACCATATTGGCATCATGGAGCCCCATGGACTCTAGCAAAACTCTCGAACAAGAGAAGGATGGAATGCCCATGGGAGATGTCGTGGAGTTTCATCATACATTTGGGTATGTGTAGGATCATCATGGAAAAAACAGGCCCTTAAGTGGCAAAAAGAAAAGAAAAATCAAAGTTAGGCAACTTGACGTAAAAATTTGAATAAGTTATCTATATTATTTCAAAAATATGTAAGAATAGAATCTGTAAAAAATTGAATTTAGTTTCTAAACTACTAGGTTTAAAAAAAATATTTTTGGTGAAAAGATTTGAAATTTCAATGCAATGAGTACTTAAATTTTAGGAAAAAAAATAAGTAAGTGTTTGTCGACCACCTAATCACAATAAAATGGTATATTTTTTATAATATTTAGATATAAGTAAGAGAATGCATGTCTAGATGTGATGCATATTTTTTTTGTAATTTTTTGCAAGTAAATAATTAATTATGAATTTTTATTACAACTTTTAAAATATAAAATCATATAATACGACACCAACTTGGTCAAAACTTCATGAAATTCAATTTTTCACTGATCCTATGGTATGCGAAGCATAGAATGTGATGCATGTTTTGGATTCAAAAAATATGATACTATTTGAAGCTATTTTTTTTCGTAGGTCTAATGTCAGGGACTTTTTGAGTAAGTAATTTGAATAGAAAATGAATATGTTGCTTATTGATTAGAGTTTAAAGCATAATTTATATTGGTGGAAAGCTGAGAATCCCCTTTAAAAACCCTTTTCGTTTCATCAATTTTAGGTAAAAAAAATTGTCAGCCACATACCCATCATATTGCCACTTTTTGGCCCATCATGATCCTGCACATACCCATCACAAAATACAAATATTGGACAAACTCTACTATTTCCATATATAATATCTAATATTGTTGTGTTTTTTTATATGTCGCAACTTGAAAGCAAAATGTATCTTTGTTTTTGAATCCCTTTGCATGCTTAAACCTAGTTCCTGCAAATGGAATATAAGGGTATGTTAGTGGACAAGCAAGGAAATTATAAAAGGAAGGATAAAAAAAAGTGTACAAGTAAAATTAATATATACAATGTGAGGCTAAAAATAATGAATAATTTTTACAATTAGTTAACCAAAGTTGTCTATTGACAATGGGAAAGTGTCGTACTTACACTATTGATCATTTTCAACAAGGATGAGATGCATTGGACTGAGTCGTAGAAGCATGCAAGAATTTGAAATAGAGAGTGTACAATATACTTATTTTCTTGAATGCATATTATATTTCTGAAATAATATAAACAAAATAATAAACATATACAATAAAAGAGGTTAGCACTATTTGTTGAAAATAGAAAAAAATAAAGTGGAATATTTTGAATGCATGACATCTTGGTAAGGGATTGTCTATAAGCAATCTATTGGACAAGTGAAAAAGAGACCTATGGAAACAATGACAAATGCAATGATTGGTATCATGGGATTTTAAGGCAAAAAAAATAGTCACATACAAAAGGAAAATGAAGTCAACCATGACATTGTAAATGGTTTAGTTGAAAGGACCAATAAACACTATTCTCTTGTGCTTTCGAGGATAAACAATGTGATGCTATCAATAGATTGTTCCTTCCATATTGGCATCATGAAGCCTCGTGGGCTCTAGCCAAACCCCCGAGCAAAAAAAGGAGTTAAGGTCCATGGAAAATCCCATGGACTCTTATCATAGACCACACAAAAAGAAATTTGAGGAAGGACAAGTGTTTTGAATCAAATTTTGTAACATTGTAGTGTTTTTTTGGCTCAAGAAGTTCATGGAAAACAAATATCTTGGTAAAGAATTAGGATAATGGGGTTTGAAGACCACTAGAAGAAGATGGATAAATGGAATATATAGAAAAATGCACAATAAGTAGAAAGTTCCATCTAAATTCATAATGCATGTTTAAATCTACCTATATTAAAAATACAACTACAATCTAAGTAAGAATATAGTAAAAATAGTCAATGAATTGAGACATCAATTGTTACATAAATTTCCTACTAATACATATGGTTTTCGAATCCCTCTACAAGCTTAAGCCTAGTGCTTGCAAACACAATACAAGGGTATGTTAGTGAAAAAGCATGGAAAATAAAGAAGGAAGGATAAAAAGCAAGTATACCGGTAAAATTAATATATACAATGTGAGGTTAAAAATAATGAATAATTTTTACAATTAGTTAACCAAATTTTTCTATTGACAATGGGAAAGTGACATACTTACATACACTATTGATCGTATTCAAGAAGGGTGAGTTGCATTGGACTGAGTCATAGGAGCATGAAATAATTTAAAATATAGAGTGTACAATACACTAATTTTCTTGAATGCGTATTATATTTTTGCAATAATATAAACAAAATAATATACATATACAATAAAAGAGCTTAGCACTATTCATTGCAAATAGCAACAGATAAAAGTGGAATATTTTGAATGCATGGTATCTTGGTAAGGAATTCACTATAAGTAATCTATTGGAGAAGTCAAAAAATGAGCTATGGAAACAATGACAAATGCAATGATTGGCATCATGGGATTTGAAGGAAAAAAATGTAATCATGTACAAAATGAAAGCCAATCCAACCACGACATTGTAAATGGTTTAGTTGAATGGAGCAACAAACACCATTCTCATGTGCTTCCAAGGATAAACAATGTGATGCTATCAACATATTGTTTGTCCACTCAGAAGCACATGAGAGCAGTATTTGGTTGTTATTCATAACCACACAAACCAATGCTCATTCTCTTCCCTAACATATTGGCATCATGAAGCCACATGGGCTCTAGCCAAACCCTCGAGAAAAAAAAGGAGTTAAGGTCCATGGAAAATCCCACAGACTCTTATCATATACCACACAAAAAACACTTGTAGAAAGACGGGTGTTTTGAATCTTATTCTATAACATTGTACATAGTGTTTTTTTATGGGCCAAGAAGTACACGAAAAACAAATATCCTGGTGAAGAATCAACATAATGGGATTTGAAGATGGTTAGAAGAAGATGGGTAAATGGAATATATAGAACAATGCAGAATAAGTAGAAAGGTCCATCTAACTTCATAATGCGAGTTTAAATCTACCTATATTTAAAATACAACTGCAATCTAAGGAAGAATATTATAAAAATGGCCAATGAATTGAGACGTCAATTGTTACATAGATTCCCTACTGATACATAAAGGAAATTTTTCTTTAGGGGATTGGGGAAAAAAATATCATAAAAAATATTGAAACAAAACAAGCAATCTATGTAACAATTGGCTTGTCAATTCAAAATACAAATAAGTAGATAAAATAGAGAAATTGTAAAAGAAGTATTAGGAAAGAACTTTAAGAATTAGAGGTAAATGAGAGATGATCGAAACCCACAAGAAATATAGTGATACAAGAGAAGCAATCTCTATAAGAGTTGGATTTCTTAATCAAAATTGCTCACATGGTCAAAGAGTTAGCTTTATTTCCATCTATGCAGCTAGGGGACTCTGTGGTTCTTATAAGTAGCCACGAGTAGTTTGTTCCAGGGAGCTTGAAATAGATGAGGGAAAGATAATATCATGAAACATATTGATATAAGATTCAAGCTACATTGTTTGGTTGTAGATATTGAAGAAAAATAGAGGAATTATATAATAGGTATTAGAATAACACTTGTTTGGTAGTAAACATCACATAGAAAGAGAAAAATTGTATTGAGTTCCCTAGAAGATAGACATACACATATGCACATATATATATGTATTCAATTCCTTGAATGATATATAAAACTACCCATCTAGGAAGATATACATATGCATAAATGTAGACAGAGATATACATAAATTTGTATATCTAAACAGGTCTATATACTACATGTTTATTCGTATTTATGTAGACTGCGATTTTAAGTAGAGTTTAAAATGCATGTATAAGTATTGTCTACGTTGTGTAAAAATCACCACAATACAACCATAGCATTGAATGATATAGTATTGAGAAGTTAAGAATAGAGCATTTAATTGTGCAGTATGTGTAACATATTCATAATGCTATAGTGGCTCTTTTGGAAAAGCAACTAAATCAATATATTTTCATACATATTTTGGAGTATAATTTCCCACACTACAACATTGAATTTTGTATTTACTTCCTCCTACGCCATTGCACCACAATACATATATATATAGATATGCATATATAGAAATATATATATACACATACATATATATACATATACATATATGCACATGCATATATATAGATATACATATATATACATACATACATGTACATACATACATACATACTTACATACATACATATATATATATTTATATATGCATATATATATATATATGCACATATATATATATATGCACATATATATATATATATTTTTTATATATATATATGTATATATGTGCATATATATACTTATACATGCATATATATATACATATATATATACATACATACAATAATACATACATACATGCATTACACATATACTTATATATATGTATTTACATATGCATATATATATAAAAAGTACATACATGTACATTTTACACATGCATATATATATATATATATATATATATATATATATATATATATATATAAACATACATGTACATATACAGCACATACTGCCTTTTACACATATATATGCATATATGCATGTACACTATATATATATATATGCATATATACATATATATATGCATATGCTATATATATGTATATGTATATGCATATAATAATATATAATGCATATATATATATATGTGCACATATATTGTGGTTTGAAGCTCATTATTTCATTCAAGTATTATAAAAAATAGGAAAATTGTAAAAGAACTCTTAGGAAAACACTGGAGAACAACATGCATTTTATTATTAAGTATCATCCTAATACCTCTTACAACTATTACATAGACTACTTGCCTTCTACCAATATATTGCATAATATTCTTTTTCCATCATTTGTTCAAAGCTCCCTACAATAAACTATTAATTGTCATGTTTTTTCTTTGTACGACAAGAAAATGTATTGATTAAGTTGCATTGTCAAAAGAGCCATTATTGTGTTGCTTGTGTATGAGGCTATTGCAAGAATAGCCATCCTTAGGTCCATCCTATAACAGATTTGAGGGTTTTTAAACTATTGTGTTGTGAAGTTTGTAAGTCATTTTACATGGGTATTTTGCATAAATGTTTTGTCCATAATATTGAATACCAAACAATGCAGCTCAAATTTCCAATCAAGCTTGTGGTTTTATATGCATTTTGGATAGAATATTCCATCATATAATTGTTTTCCTAACATAGAGAAAAAAGGTATTTCCATGAAGAACTAGGTTTAAATAATTGATTTGGAAAGTTGGAAGGATAGCCACATTTCTTGATGTTTATAGAGTTATCTTTTCAACTTGCTAATTCAACAATTTAAACTTGGTTTTTTTTTGTCACAATGTGGACCTTAGTAATTAGATGGGTTGGGGGTGGTGGAGTTGGTGTCCTCAATACGTGGAAGCTGAATGGTAAGTATTCTTTCGTGTGAGGGTTAATGCATCCTGCTATTTTTGTACGGTGATAGAGAATGAAGTAAATACAATATTGAATGTTGCAATAATGGGAAAGTATACTTTGATGAAGTTACGATGTCGAAAGAGCCATTGTGGTACTAGTTTGATAGCAGACTATTATTTAAATCGTTGCATTTGCCTCCATTTTTTAGCAGATTGGAGGGTTTTGAAACTATGGTGCTACAAAATCTGTAAGTGATTTCACCTGGGTGTTTTGCATAAATGATTAATTTATTGTTCATTTTGATAGGAGCTTTGAGGGTTTTAACGCTGATGGTTTGTGCAATGTGTGAGAAACTATATCGAATAAGTTGCATTGTTGAAATAACATTGTCTTCTTAGGTTCCCTAGCAGGTTTGGTAGGAGAGGATTGTAAAAATCGTCAACTTTGGCTCCACTTCCTGGTAGATTGTGGGGTTTTAAAACTATTGTTCTCCTAAATCTGTAAGTGATTATACATGGGTGTTTTGCAAAAATGATTTTTTTTGTTTATGTTAAAATTGTTGTTGTGCAGAATTTGTAAGTCATTTTGCATGGGTGTCTAGCATTATCATTTTGTATGGATGGAGAAATTGCAGTTAAATCTTCTTTCTTTTGCCAAAAATATCTTTTTCAGAAAAAGATGAAAAGATAATTGTAGGAATATGGACAAATGTAATGTGTAGAATGGACTATGATTATTGCAGTCAAGTGTATATAAGTATGCGGTTGAAGTTTCCACTGGGAGTTCCATAAGGCTAGTGGTGAATTGGATTTTTTGATGCTGGGGACACCTCATTCGGTGGGAACTTGCATGGGATTTTTTTTTTCATGGTGAGATGGAGCTTGGTAATTACATGAGTTGGCAGTGGTGGAGTTGGTGGAATCAATACACGGGAACTAAATTCTTGTGTGTAATATTTAGTAACAAATAAGTGTTATTCTAATACCTATCATACAATTCCTCTATTGCACTTGAATATATATATATATATGTGTATATGTACCTATCTATGTTTTGAAGCATTGTTTTTTAGATACAGTTCACATTGTATGTAAATATATATATTCCTAATATGACAGTGAAAGGAAAAAGTGCAAATTGCATGCTTGCTCACCTTCCCACCACATTGGCATCATGAAGCCTCATGGGCCTCTAGAAAACTGTGAACCAGGTAAAGCATGAAACACTGACCACAAATGTTATGGATTTCCATCATATATCAGACAATGGTAAAGCCACTAAATAAATTGTATGTTCCAATATATGGATTTGTTTTCCTAGAGATTTTTATGCTCCAATAACTTTTTAGAAAAAGAGAATGCTGATAAAGAACTGTAAAAGATGGAATTTGTCTGAAATGTTGATAAATATAGGAAAAGGAGAATATAGAGGAGGTTTTGTTTCAAAGAAGAACTAATTTCGCGGATGAAATACAAAAATATTGTTTAAAGGAAGACATCTAGGAAATAGCAAAGGTTTTTCTTCAAAGAATACAATGTATATGAATAAATTTGTAGACATACCTAATTTTGGTATGTTTTGGAACATATCTAACCATACAAAAAGAAAAGGGGTGAGTGTACAACTTTGGTATTTACTAGAGGATATCTAGCCCTGCAATAAGAAAAGGGGTGAATCTATAAGCTAGTAAATTATAAATTTACAAAACAAACCTTGACTATGCAAAGGAACATTTTGTTTCAATCTATCAAAATATATATCTATGGTTAGGTGTGTATGAAATGACAAAAAATATAGGAGAAAAATAACTTATAGCAACAATACGTGTACAAGATAGTGTAGATTGTGGAACACAACACAAGTGTTAAACCATCCCATCTGCAAACTAGTGGAGGTGCATGGTAGGTTTTTACCATTCTGCACCCATTGAGCAAGGTAACCAACTCCACCATTGCCAACCCATGTGGTCAACAAACTCCACCATTGTTGTGAAGATGTCTA
>VDFB02088945.1:0-21286 GCA_007258455.2 Sequoia sempervirens
CCATGCCCATGCTAGATAACTTAGATTTCTCTTGAGTGAGAGATGAATCAAAGTCATCAAGAGATGGCATAATGAATCTCATACCAAGTGCATCCCTAGTGGCATAAAAGGTAGATACAAAAACTGAATAATCTGGTCCAAGCTTAGAAAGATTGGACAATATCAACTGAGATTCTTCTTTCTGAACACCACACTATGACAACTGTAATCTAAGAGACTTGAGTTTGGTTAAAAACTCCTGGATGCTGTCAAAATCCCTAGGATTTAAGCCAATAAGCTCATTCTCTAACTGAAACCCTCTCATAGCATCTTGCTTCCCAAACAAAGACTCTAAAGTAATCCAGATCTCATTGGGGGTAGTGCAAGACTCAATGTGAAAAAGAAGGTCACATGAAAGAGATAGACATAATGTAGTATAAGCTTCATCACACCTTTCAAACCATTTTCTTTTTTCAGTAGCACCTGTAGGTTCAATTTCTATACCCATGGTTACCCTATACAACCCTTTGTGTTTCAAGTGAATCTCCATGTGTTTTTTCCAACCAAAATAGTTGAATGGAGTAAGCAGTGCAATGTTATGTAAATCCATGACAGAAAAAAAGTAGTATATACTCTCAAATAAAAAAATATTCCTCTTTGATTTAAAAAAAAACTCTTGATTGCATGTTTCCCAAGAAAGTAACTCACAAAACAAAGACAGATTTCGGACAAAAAAATAAGATACCTAGAGAAAATTCTGCAAAAAATAGGTTTGAGATCTGAGAAGAGGATAGAACCAGCTTTCCAACACCTATTTGTTTTTGAAAAACAGAGCCAGGACGCAAAAGTTATGCCTCCCGGAGTGAAAACAACAACTTCTAGCTTTGACAGGAGAAAAAGGAACCAAAATGGAAAAATAAAAAAATAAAACCACCACCATCAGATTCATCGGCGAATCAGCTTTCCGGAAACTATTCATTTTTGAAAAAATACCTTTGTTTGCAAAAGTTACGCTAAAATGAAAAAAAGGCCTATTTTAGAACCCTGAACACTAAACAGGCTCAAAAATCCAGCACCTCTAGTTCGGCCCTCGGTCGCTCATGTGACCAGGTGCTGTAGGGGCAAAAAAAAATGTCGGGTCCAATAACCACTAGAGGTCTAGGAATTCCTGTTCACAAGCAGTTGTTAGTAGCTCAGGCAGTCTAGGCTGGCGGTCTGACGCAGGCTCCAAGACGCCGATGTGACCTCGGTGAAGCAGGAAACAACCCGAGGGGGCTAAACACTGGCGAAGCTACAGAGAACTGGTGGTGGGCGGTGGCTACAAGGAGGCCGCTGGGTGGTGGCGGCACAGAGGAGGATGCCACCGGTGGCCGGTAGAGGAAGGGTGGCCACCTATCAGTCAGGCGATGGCGGTCACCATTTAAACTAGAGGCGTAGAAAATTAACTGTGCTTTTGATTTCTTTTAAAAAATTTCGATAAATTTCTGCCTTGAAAACTATGCCCTGGGGCCGTACAGCCTTGGGGCTAAATTGTTTTTTCCTTTTTTTCAACTTTCGCCTAAATAGATGAAATGAAAGGCATTTCTAGGGTTTTTGGACGCTCTGATCGGGATGGAAACATCCATTTGGCCCAAAACTGCATAGAAAAATAGGCTACCCCCATATCTACAAAAAATCAATCTGACTTGAAACCCTTGCACATAAAAAGATGCTGTGAGAGAATATCTTCAGATCACGAACATGTAGCAACAGGTCTGGAGCTCTGATACCATGTAGAAGTTGAAAAACCAACTTCACAGTCCCCAAGAGTCACCTGCAAGCAATCACCTATCACATGGAATAGATATTCAGAACAAAAAAGAAAGATGTTCTGTAAACCCTTAAAGCAAGTTTGTGCAAGCAAAAATCAGCATAATTGATTATTGAATGTAATTGTTTTACAAATAATACAAAAGCCTTCAAAAAGGCAATGATGTAATATAGCAAGAAAAAACAACCCTAATCTTATCTTGAGCAAAAAGACAGCTCAATAAGATAAGGATAATAATTAAATAATAATTATCCTAGAAAATGAAATATGCCTAAGTAAACTTATGCTAAAGTGTAATTAAATAATTAATTACACCAACATTAAGCAAGTTTTTTTTATAGAACTAGTCTTGTATAGTTAGGCCTTCCAAAGTTCAAAAAGAGGATGTTGTAAATTTTTTCTATAGTAGCGACAATCACTTCAAATTTTTTTTTATATAAATACAAGTCACATTATTGGCGCCTCCATATTGTAAAACTATTGAATTTAAGAGTGCACACAAAAATATTATTCTATTTCTTCATTCTCGTTCAACACAAATTACACATTTATATAGGATTTTAATCTCCTATATTTTAGGAACCACTCCCTAATAATATGAGTTGTTCTAGAAACTCATATACCTACAATCTCTAGTATATTTTCCTATACATAATATTCTAAAAAACCACACTAACCATAATATTAAATTATTTCTCAACAACTTAATATCTATTACACTTATAATACCAATTTAATAATTCATGTGAACATTATTTACTAACACCCCCCTTAGTGTGAACATGGGGAGAAAGAACATCACACAAGTTGGAAAAAGAATTGTATGCCTATGCATACTTTAAGTCTGCATATTGTTATCTAGATCTTTCTAAACATAATCACCTAAATATGAGAACTTATCCCACTTTCAATTCTAGTGAAATCACCAATGGATCTATCTAAGTCAGCCACAGGAGGCATAGTAAAAACCTTAACCCTTCTTTCAATGGATCTTATATCATCCCTTGATTGCTTTACCATTTTGTCCCAATCTACCTTGCCGGTTTGATATTTATCAATCACTGCAATGTAGGTAGTTGCATCATCCAACTGATGTTTAGTGACAGGGCCCTCATTTACTGGAGCATACACATCTTGCCACCATTTCCTCAACTTATCCAAGCTAAGATGTTTTGGCACAAATTTCTTTCTCCCTGTCATCACCTCAAAGAAGGAAATACACTTATTATAAATTTTGGTCAAGGTGTCTTCAATCTGTCTCCTCTGTTTATATACTTTCTTCAGAACCTTCTGCCTAATTTGCAAAGCCTCATACCATTCCCAAGGTTTTGTAGCTCTGGAGGAAGGAAGAATTCCATCACTTATCAATTTGTCTTCAGTGTATTCCATGATGATTTTAGTATTCTACAATAGGAGATCCACATCTTCCTTATTCTGGGCTAACACACTCTTCAGCCAATCTAATAATCTCATTGCATCACCTCCAGTTGAAATAATTTCCATAATAGCATCATCCCCCTTAGCTTGTACTCCTTGTAACCAACCAACTTTGTGGTGCTCTTCATTCTTTCCAACTCTGATATTGTCTCTTATGGCAGGAAGCTAGCAGCAGATGGTGTGGAATTGATGGATTGCAAAGGCTTCATAAAGTCTTGCAAATATATTTTAAGTTTATCATTTTCTTTCTTCAACTCTTGTTTAGTCTATGCTTCTTTCCTTAATCTTCCCAAAATCATAGCACTAGAGCCCTCATACTCTTCAATCTCCTATTCCATGGAAGTAGGCCCTAGGTTGATGGTCTACACATTGTAGTCACTTCTAGTTACATCATCTCTATTCTTATCAAGGGCAAGAGTAGCAATGTAGACCACCCTGTTATTCGCTTCATCTCTTTCAATCTTGGAAATGACCTTGGCTTTCTTCTTTCCTTTTCCCTTTCCTATGTTTGCCAACAACTCATCCCAATTGGGAGGAGTATCATCTAGCACAATCTTCCTGCTTTTCAATTCCTTATCCAACCAACCTAGAACAACATACTCTGACTGTGCTTTGCACTATCCCACTTCATCTTGTTGATCCTTAGGCATATCTTCAATCAAATTCTGTTTCTCAGGGACCTCCTCGGCTTTATCTTCCTTTTCTTTAGTATACCCTTCTTCATGCACTGGTGATGGGGTTTTAACTGGCATTTCCTCCCTTTGAGGAGGTCTATCTTCTTCACTTATAATAGGTGAGTCCTCATAGGTTACTAGGGGAGATTGTAACGCCTTCTCTATTTTTGCTTCAACACTATAGAGCTCACCCTCTTGGAATTCTTCCTCTGGATCTTGGTGAGTTTCTGCTTCTTTAGATTCACCCAGTTCACTTGACACATTATTAGCTTCATGAGGAGGAGGAACATTATCATGTTTTTCTATAGTATGGGTGACTGGAGGAGCATCTTTCTTTGGCACACTGTCCTTAGGAGAAGGAGTTCTTGATTTCCTTGTATACACTTGTGTCCTTTCTCCTGACTCTACATTTATCACAAGTGGGCTAACTTCCTCTGCTACTTTGGAGCTTTCCTTTTCCTTCTGTGACACTCTTACTATCCTTCTTCTCTTGGGCATAGAAGCACTAACCTCTTTGTCTTCCTTTTTAGCTTGATCTTTTGCTAGCTTCTTAGTCCTTGAAGTGTGCCCCCTTTTCTTGGCAATAGGTTTTCTTTGTTTTGCTTCCTCCTGTACTTCTTCTACCTGAACATCCTTAATCTTGATTTTGAAAGGAGAGCTCGCATTGCCCTTACCCTTAGGGTCTTGTTCAGCTGAATCCTTAGAAGTAGAATGAGACTCCAAGTCTCCAATTAGATCATAGGTGCATTGCACTCCTTCACTTTCTAGTTCCCACATTTTATGCTTGAGCCATAGTTTTGTATACTTAACCACTGGAGCCATGAGCTGTTCTAGTTCTATTTTCTCCTCTTCCAACCAATCTACTTCTCCCACTGGTTTTTCCTTCACTGCCTCATAAGCATGGCCCTGAATCAAATCTCCATCATCTTCAACTTGATTTGGAATGGACTTCACATTATATAGTCAGACCAAGTTAATAGGTAGCTTGGAAAACTTCGTCTTTCTAATCTCAAACTCATCACTGCAATTGGCCCAATAGTCTTCTATATCATCCTTGTGGCTATATTCTCTGTTGGCATTCTTTTGTGCTTCACCAGTTCTGTCAAACCTAGATCTCTTAGAATGAAAGGATAGCCCAAGGGTACTCATTTCTTCTTCAGAAGCATGGGCTGTGTTAATAGAAGGGCATGCCTCACTAGTGCCTATCCTCAGAGGAAAATCTCCACCGAATCCAATCTTATGCTTATCCTTTTTCACAATGGCATCAAAATCACATATTTTTCTTGTGACTTCCAGAAGTATAATGTGATCTGTGGGATACCTAGGAAGTCTGTATGGAGCCCTCTGACAGCCATCTATCCTTATGTATGATAAGGTGGGAACTATATTAACCAAGCCCCATACCTTTTGATGAGCTCCTTGGCATTGTCAAATATCCTCACATGCTCTGCACCTTGGAGCAACCTGGTCATGTACATGGTGAATGCATCATTCACCCTTCTATAGCTTGAATTACCAAGGTGTAGCTATGGATAAACCTCATAAATCACATCCTGTCCAAACACACCCCTTGTACTTAGTCCCTTGTATGGATGAAATCTTGCAAGTGCATAGACCAAGTAGGAGGTCATTGTGAAGGTCTTCGTCTACAATAAATTACACATCTATTCATGAATCATGGCACTTATAACGCATGCCCAATGATAATTAACATTCTACTCCATCCTCACAATGACATGAAACATCCAGTTCTCAAACACTCCTGCACTCTTTGACCTACCACCTTGCTGAGAAGGGTGATAGCATCATACTACTCCTTACATTTAGCTCTGAATAGTTGCTTGGGTAGTTTGGAAAAGTGAGATTTTGGTTTCTCCAACCAAGAATTGATGACCTGTTGGGCCTTGATGGTATCCTCCTCATAAAAATTCTTTGGCATATCCATATCAAAAGCCACCACATGAGATCTGTCAGGCATGTCAAAGGTCTCGACTATAGACACGAGATTTAGATTTGCCACAATTCTCCCTTGGGGACCAACTATCCTTTGTGTGCCTCTGTCATAGTGTCTAGCACACTCGAGCACCAACTCATAACATTACACAGTAGGAGGGAATCCGGCTACATGAGCCAACCCTGATTCCAATGTCCTTTTGGCCAGCAAAGGAAGGTTTTGTACTACCATCCTTGCCTTGAATTCCTCATAGTCCCACAATCCAACATTTGTATCAGTCACTTCTAATCAAATGGAAGTAAGCTTGCTCTTAGCTTGCTCTTAGGGATTCTACTCTTGATATCCATCTTTATTCTTTCTGCCCCTGAAACATAAGATACCTTTGCACTTGGATCCATCACTTTACCCTTGGTTCCACTTGTCACTACCTTACTTGATTCAACCTACACTCAACAAAGAAACCACAATAAAAATCACATGAAACCAAAGTTAATTAATCACAAGTGATAAATTCATCCTCAATATGACTCCCAAGATAAGCAACATGCTTATAAATCTCATAAAATTTGATCATCTCAAAGTTTGGGTTTTTAGTCATCCTGCGGAATCCAGGCCAGAGAGGAATTTCAAAAAATTCCTAGCCAGGCAGATTCTAGTGAAATAAACATGAAAGCACCGAATAATCACTTAATTAACTGTTATTATCCTAAGAAATGACATGATACATCTTTAAATAATTCAAATCAATCTAAAGCATAAACACATTAAAATAACAATTTTCAAAAAATAGAGAAGTCCAATGACATAGTCCAGTTTTCCTAATCTACTACTCTACCATACAAGCATACATCATAGAAATACACTACTTAAACTATCTAGATCTAGCTTGCAAGACACAGTGTTTCATTCAAAATGATAATATAAAGAAAAAAAACTTGAAAAATGCCATACACACACAGTCTCAAAAAATTCTCCTAAATAGTTTGTGCTTTTAAATATCAAATAAACTTTGAAATAGAGGTCGGACACCAATCCAACAATAGTTTAAACCTTAATAGATATAGCATGCCAAAGTAAAGTAGTTCCACAACTTGCTTCTGAAAATAATTCTAAAAACCCTAAGAAAACTAAAGAAACTTTTCTTAGCCAAAAGAAACTATAAGTTGGAATCCAACCCTTCATTGTGTCATCGTCCTCATTAGATAGCCGCCAAAAAAAGAAAGCACTACCTCAGAGCAGAAGTAATTACTACCAGATGTCGATACTTGATAGCTTGCAATTTGATCATAGAACCTCGGTTATGCCACAAAGATCTTTGCTCATTAATTCCCAATTGTTGCATTAAAGTCCTTTAGATATTTAGCAAAGATAGAGGCTCGTAGATGAATAAATCCTATAAATAACAACCTGGGAAGAGGTCTTGTTGACCGATCACATCATCCTAAGGCACTGACTTAAAAATTTCAACAAAAAAACCAAAAAAGGAAAAAGGCCAGCTAGCTCTGACAAACTCCCAAAACATATTACTTCGTAGGAGATGTAATTTTCCCATAGTGAAGAGGTGACATGTCAACTAGGAGGAAACCTCCAAGCTCATGAATATAGATCCTGGCCAAGAAAATGCCTAATGAGTCAACATGTGTCCCAAAATTTCTCCGAAAAGGAAGACGAGATATGAAAGTCATGCAGCCACCATGTGGCGCATTGCACACCTTTTTGATAATTCTCCTTGACCACAGGTGGACCCAAAACTGAAAACATTTACACAAGCTGAAAATGAAAATTTCCAAGGCAAAAATGCTTCATAGGTACACTTTACAACACCCTAAATAAGGCACAACTAGGTCCATGTAGTTCACAAGGGCCCAAAACGTAATGTGAATGTGTTAAACACATTACAATGCTAAATCAAGGCAACATAAAGCTCAATTTAACAAGGAGAGCCCAAACAAGAGCAAAAATATAGAGGGGTACATTTTTCATCACTATAGTTCCTAAAATATAGGAGATTAAAATCCTACATAAATGTGTAATATGTGTTGAATGAGAATGAAGAAATAGAATAATTTTTTTGTGTGCACTTTGAAATTCAATAGGGTATTAGAGCAAGGGAAGCATTGAATATCTTTCGAGAGGGGCTAGAGTATGGGATCATTGTAATTCTTCCAGCTATAGGACTAGATTAATGTAGGTGTTTGAAGTTATTTTTGTCTTTTGTTAGAAGATTGCAGAAGTCTAGAATAGGATTAGTTAGAGGGAAGCACCCTCTAGTTAGATTCGTATGGTGGGATGCATTGCATTTACCCCCACGCCTACTTGTGATTTTTAGCAACATTTCTTGATGGCTATAGTGTTGATGGGATTCTAAACTTCAAAATGTTGCATCTATTTTTATGAAGTGATGGTGGTATGAAGAAGATGTGATCGAGGTACCAAGCATGATGAGTCAAAAGAGTAAAGGGGGGAAAGAGAGCACGTCATGATTGTGATCCTTTAACTGATCTAGAAACTTGTAACGTGCCTAATGTTTTACCCATTGAATTTTACCATGTTTTAACCCACATGTGAACAAATATGGCAATAAAAATTTTCTTTTATAATTAAATAATAAGATACACATTTGGAATAAACCCATTCCAAAATCCTAGTACTTTTCAATAATAAAATATGCATATTCTAAATTAATCCCCTTTCAAATTTACATTGCATTTTTATAAAGTGCATTACATAATTTCCAAGTAATGATTATCTATTACATAATCTCATGTAATAAGATAACATTTTTCCAATTTATAATTTCTCATTAAGAATATAGATACCTTTTTTACATACATAGCTTCCATGAGCTTAATGAAATAGATATACAATTATAATATAATTATCTAGATGTCCCAAATGTTGGTGTATACCTCCTAGATGTCCCCATTAGTGTTAGTATTCTAGGGTTCCTAATCTATGATCTCATTTTAGGTTCTGCCTCTTCCACCTGCCCAGCACCATGGTCCATCTCCAAATTAAGAATTCACGATGGCCCCACTAATCCCAGAAGTTGCCTAAATGCCCAGTGGCCCACTGTCCACCATCCATTCCATCCTGTTCTGACTCCATGTATCCCAGTCCATGCCTGTCATGCCCTGCCCACTGCCTGTTCTCACCTGACGCCCAACCCCACTGTTCCCATTCTCAACCCACCAATGTCCACCATTCCCATCCCAACCCAACATGTCCAAACTGTCCTCCTCCCATGACATCAACCCCAAGAATAACCTAGTTGACCACTCGAGTAATGATAACATCACAACATTAAATGACTCCATTTAAAAATTATGATCACATCATTAAGTTTCTTCATTTCATAAGTATGATCTCATCAATTAATGACCTTAATCAAAAGTACAATCTCATCAATAAATGACTCCATTAAAAAGTATAATCTCATCAATAAATTACTCCATTCCAGAGTAAAGTCTCATCAAAAAATGACTCCATTAAAGAGTGTAATCAACAATCAAGTGATCATAATCAATCTTAAAACCTCTACATTCAATATGACTCAAATATTGTCATGTTTACAATGTTCACTACATTTGTATAAAATCTGGAGGACACTAGCCTAAGAGAAGATTGTGTTTCCACACCTACAAGTCCTCTTCTCAATATGACTTTTGGTTTCTAGAATATGAGTTCTCTTCTAGAGTTCCATCAATAGGAATAGTCTCTTTAGCAAAAATAAGAGAATAGGATAACCAAAAAATATTTTTTTCAAACCTATTGTTGAATATTGATATAATAATCAAGTATACTCCCTAACCCTAGGGAAAAGACTCTCTTCCCACTTCAAGGAGATATGAGTAATCAATCAAGTATAGACTATCAACATGGTTTTCACAACATCACAACCTATCAATGATGACATGTCTATCATGCAATCATTCCCATTGTATTACTAACCTCATTGTCCACAAAGGTTTGCCTAGCATCATAAGCTAACAATTTCAAGATAGCACTTTAATGTAATATTAAATTCCAATACCTCACAACCTATGCAACTTGCGTATAGTCTTGATGAACTAAGTATAAATCTAGTAGCATTAAAGCCATGCATATTCCAATATAATATAAATATGTATTCCCTTAAAAAGGGTTTCACCAATTCAAGACTTAACCATGAATCACACAATATTATCCCAAACTAGGAAATAAATCAAGTTCATAAAAGTAAGACAAGCTTAACACGTATTAAAACTAATCTTTTATAAATAAAGGCATTTATAAACAAATAACCTTTCAATCATAAAATAATATTGGAATAGAAATCAGCATGCCT
This sequence comes from Sequoia sempervirens, assembly GCA_007258455.2. Taxonomy (NCBI): domain Eukaryota; kingdom Viridiplantae; phylum Streptophyta; class Pinopsida; order Cupressales; family Cupressaceae; genus Sequoia; species Sequoia sempervirens. The sequence continues at coordinate 10,182 of VDFB02088945.1, forward strand.
GGATTTGCAGCTCCAACTAATAATATTTTCCAATTTCAACCTTCACTATCACGATTGCTACTTCTTCTAAGTCCAAACCATCTCCAAATTCTATCCTCTTCACAAAGATTTCAACAATTGCAAACTCACAAAGACAACTCTCTTTCTCACCAAAAACTCTCAAATTATACTTGCATAGAAAACTACAATAGAATGATGGATAAAGAAATCAGAATGAATAATTGTAACAAAGGTTAGAGAGGATACCTCTATATATACTAAGATATGAGCATCTTAATTCTACAAATAAGCTTCTAAATCTACAACCTTCCTATCAACTAAGCTCAAGAAGTGAGAGGTGTCTTATTAAAACACTAGTTTGAAAACACATAGATAGTCTAGCTTCTCAATTAAGAATGAGTCGCTCTTACATATTATAGATAGCAAAGACTAAACTTAGAAAATGTAACTTACAGGTTTCCTTATTGCAATCTAAGTCGACTACCTCAGCCAGCTTGTTCTAAAGACCAAGTCTCATGCTATGTGTTGGATTTAGACTTCTAATTACTTACTCCACTATTTTGGTGCTGCACATTTACACATCCCTATGTTGTACATGAGTCTAACATTTGCAGCAAATAGACTTCTAACCTATCAATTCTTCTTATTATGGTGCCACCCATAATACATGCCTTCTCCTCCAAGCAGAGGTTTGGAAAAGTCAGTAAGTTATGTATATTACCAACCCTTTGCAAACGATTCAATTCATTTACTTTATGCACTATGGAATGCATTATTCATATGGTGCTCCATAAATTTTTTAACTTAGCTTTCATTTCCTAACAATGGTGATATTATTGTTTCCTTTATGCATGCATTAAACTCACTCTTATAGTGGTTTATAAATGAACAATATTCACTTAATACAGTGTTGGTTTTACATTCTTTTTAGTGTTGACTTAAGGAGCTATCTTATGTGCTTTATGTTGTATTATACTCCTCCTTCCATGTGTTATATATGCGCTAAGCATTAACTCCTTTTCTTGAGTGCCATATATGTGCCATCAATGCTTCAACAAATATCATTTCCCTGGTGTTCTATAAACGATGTGTTTTGGATTATATTCCTTCTTATGCGCTTGTGATGGATGCAACATATAATCACATTTATGTTGGCTTTTATTTAATCCATTCTCATCTATATGGGTTGCACCATATATGGGCCCTTATTTTCTTTTAAACATTACAAAATACTTTTAATATAAAACAATATCTTCATACATGTATATATAACAATATATTAAAAACTATTTGTCAATTTTATATATATATAATACAAATGTTTATATGCAAGTTAATATATACGTATATATTTTTGTATACATTATTCATTATGTTCCTATATACACATGTAATAATTTCATTATTTAAACATATAATAATAAACATACCCTTATATATATTCAATAGGTATATACACAAAATATATATTTATCGATCAATATATAAACATAAATACATAAAGAACTTATACTTAAAATAGAGATTAAGTCACATTGTTCAAACATAAGAACAATCATGAAATCAAGACCAACAAACCAAGACCAATTCAAATCATTCCCAAAATATGACCAAGGGTATACTTACCAATTCCCAATCTAACTCAACTCAACTTAACTAGGGTGTGAGTGTGTGTGATAGCTCAAATAGGCATATTAGGGTTACTAGACCAAATTTTTCTCTTAAGTGATACTCTCCCTCTCTTACTTGAGGCTCGACTCCTTCGTGCATCTAACTTAGTGTATCATAAAGGTAGTTAGTCGTTCACATGAAATTCATTTGCATCATAAAAGAATTAAAGTATTCACATTGCAATACATATTCATTCATCACATTTTCCATTGGTATAAAACATAATCATTCCTTTCAAAGCAATAACATCTTAATACATATTTTAGTATTTCATTCACCTATTGCACATATTAAGGTCACTATTTACATTTATCATCATATTTAATCATGAAGGTAAAAGTAACCTATAATTCAAAAATGGGTTGTAACAAATTTATAGATGCATCTTCTAAGCAAGCAGCTATAAATGGTTATATTTGTATAAGAAAAGAAAATGTATACCATGTTACAAAAGAAAATGGGGAGGAGCTGGATAGAAAGGTTTAAGAAAACTTCTATTCTTGTTTTTAAGGATGGAATTTGCATGTACTTTGAAGACAATATCGACATGATTTCCAAAGGGAGAAATGAAAGGTTCTAATATCACAAGGCCTATCGACAAAGACTGTGTAGATTTATGGCCTAGGATTTCTAGTGCTACAAATGGTATCATGTTTATGTTTGGTGACATGCTACCAGAAAGGAGAAAGGATGTTGAACTTTTGATGGAAGAGAAAGTGTAGGAATTGATGCAGCTAAATTGAGAGGATGATCTAGATTTTTCAATGGCATTTGAGTAGATGAGATTGAGTAGGTGCAGAGTGTGGAAACCCAAGTTGAGACAATAAACGAATCTAGGCCCAAGACCCATGATTTGATGCAAAATGTGTTGGCTTATTCGTCAAGAATGCATGAAACTGTCATAGTTTAAGTCTTATAAAAATATTATATGTAGTTAAATTCTATCAAAATTTTAAAAAATGAAAAAAAAATTATAAAAAATAAAAAAGTATCTCAATTGTAATTGGATGCATTATTGCTTGTACATGACATCCATTTTGAGGGGGTATTGTAAAATTAAGCTTCAACACAAATTTTGCTAAGTATAAAATTAATTAGAGGCAGGAAGCAATGGGGTTGGAGGATAATAATGCCTCTCATCAACCACTTAATGATGAGGTTGCTTTTTTGGTATTAGTGGCATTTCCTTTCATTTCTAGTTTTGTGTGATGAATCCCCTCATGGTGAAAAATATTGTAGTAAAAAAAAACTAGTGTAATGCAATTCATGGATCTTGAAAAGGTTAGTGGTGATTCATAAAACCATATGAGGTGAAAAAATGATTGTGTTTTGTTGTGCAATTTTTTCGCACACACACCCCGCTGAAAGTAGGCACCCTCTTTTTCTTTCATTCCTTGTGTTTTGGCCCTTTGATCTGGAGGATTTACCTTGCTTTGTGATGAGCTTGAATTTTTATCTTACCTACTTTGGGGATCCCTCTGTGATATTCATTGAAAATCTCAAGTTTTGGACATATTTCGGGTTTTTCACTACTTATAGGAAAATCTGCTCCTGACGGAATTTCTCGGATCCTCTCATAACCCAATGCTGTCTGTGTTGCACTGTGGTTCAAAATTTCTTGGTCCTCACAAAATTCCTTGGTGGTTGGATTTTTTGATTGTCTGTTGTCTTGTCGGATTCCCGGATTCTGGTCTTGGTAGTCTTGTCGACTGCATTTATGATCATTTGTACGACTTCTAAGCAAGGTATTTAATCAATTTTTGGGGAATTTTTATGCCATTATGTTTTATCATTTGCTCTCTTTGATCTTGAGTGCTTGGTTGGATTTGGCATGCTGAATCTGTGAATTTCTTGATTTGGTGGTGATTTTATGGGCACCATAACTGTTGTTGTTGCTCAGGCACTAGGGATTGTTGTTTGTCATTTTTGTTCACTTCAACAATGGTATGTACGTATTCCCTTGCTTTTGTTTGTTGAATGCGACTAACTCCTTAACGTCCTGAGCATGCTTGGATTCTGAATTTCTATGTGTATGGGCATTGAATGTTTGAAGCTAGGGTTGCTCGATTGTGTTTGATTGATAATCCCAAGTGAATTTCTAAGCTCGTCTTTTGATTTCATTTTGAGGTAGCTTGCTTGTGTGGCCATAAATAAATTTGTGAAAACTTAGCAATTGAGTAATCAAAGCTCGAACTTGCCCTATGCATTCATGGCAGATCTTTAGGGTTTCATGCTTAAGGCATCACCATTTCTTTTTTATTTATTCTAGGATGAGCCTTGAGTTTAAAGATGGTCTATAGGAGGTCCAAATCGAATCAGTTGCAAGCCCAAGATCCTCAAATTTGTGATTGTTCAATCAATTTGAGTGAAGTCGTGAGAAAATTCCAACATTCGGTGTTTTAGGGTCTTCACATAATTCCTCTCCTATCAAAATTCCCCAACTTTCCATTTTCTCCTTGTTATCCCAAAATTTGCAATAATCTAGAGTTGTGCCTTCTTCGCGGATTTCTGTCCCACCTGGATTTTCCCGAACATTCCTTTGTCCCTTTGTTTTTCTAGAATTTGCAGACTATCGTTGTTTTCACAGAATTCCATCCTAGGTGGAATTGTCTGAAACTTTATTGTTTTGTTAATCATAAGAAATATTTATGTTTGATTAGACCCTAATGAACACTACCTGCAGAATGATTTGAAAGTCTGCATTGTGCTTGAAGTTACCCTTTGTTGTTCATTCTATTTCCAACAATGAAGGGTTGTGGCGTTCTCTATCTATTTATATCACTCATAGGAATGATTTGGGTTTGAAATGTTGTAAAATATTTGGTCCATCACCTTTTATATTTTATGTTTACATTTCTTTTTCCCCTTATCTCAAAACCTAAAAGAAGAGTCGGCTTTCTATAAAAATCTTGGAGGTATTCAGTGAGATGCAATTTGTTTCCCACTCACTAAATTTTGCATAAGACTATTAGAGAGGTGCAAGATTTGATGATCAACAGTTCTTTTTCTAGCATGCCCAGTGGGACCGAAGCTTTCCAAACACTTGATTAGAAGTTAGAAATATTTCTTGAATCAGGAAAAGGAAGGAAACTGGAAGTTTCATGCCCAAAGTCTAAACAAGAGCAGCTTCGAGAGGCCACTTCTAGCACTCTCAATTACCTCCCTTGATCCCTAGGAGGACAAGAATTATAGGTTCTATATCACCTGTAAGGAGCAATAGAGTAAGAATTAAGAGCCCATTATCTAGAGCTTTATCTACTCCACCCAGAGGCTTAAATTTCCAAATTAGAATACCTGTATATCTGATTCATAGGAACCTTTTCTCTATGGATCACGTCCCTCCCCCTGCTCCTAGGAACTTTGTAACATGGGATAGTGGTAGTCTACTACAACCACCCACATCCCTAGACGTATGACCTGCCATACCCGCTAACACCCTCAAGGATATTCCAAGATTCTCAGGAGAAGATTTCAAAACCCATTCCAAACACCTTCAAGATATAACAGAGGTATGTAGGGTACATAGCATATTAGAGAACATCGCATTGAGATTGTTGGCTACCTCTTTCAAGGGAAAATTCCAAGATTGATATTGATCTTTGGCTTTGGCATCTATCCTCTCTTGCGAATAGCTTGGATAACACCTATTCAAATGCTTCTCAGAAAAGGGAGACCACTCCTCATTGCTGCAACAACTAATTACCATCAAGAGAGCTTCACATGGGGCAATGTGCGACTTTAACGCTAGATTCCATAAGACCTGGAAATAGATCCCCATGTCTGTTCGACCTTAGACCGCCATGGCATTCATGTTCTATCTGAAGGCCTTCAACTCGAATATTGTAGTCATGATAACCTCTATGGGAGGGGATATCTTGGCCAACACATACAAGGTGGTGATGCACATGGAAAATAGTCTAATACATTCCAGAAAGCTTCTGTCACAACCCCCGATGCTAGTTTTTGTAGAAATATCCAATGGGTCGAAGGGAGAAGCCACTTCAAGCACTCCCATAGTACAGTTAACATTGATCACTCCACAATTCTTGAACGTGCATCCCACTACTCAAGCAAGCATGTTGGGATTTTCATCAATGGTAGAAAATATCAACGACATGAAGGATCTAATGTGGACTTTTGCTAATGAGTTGGTCATTATCAAACGACAACAAACAACTCCCCCAAAGCAAACCACACAAACCTATGGTGGAGGGAAACCATCTTATCAACAAAATCCATATCAAGGATTCTCCAAAGGAGGAGTTCAATAGACAACATCAGTGAGCCAGATAGTTCTAGTCACCATGCCTTTATAGACAATCAAGGATAGCTCAAATAAATAGCTAGTCTTGGGATGAAACAATTTGACAGAAGATAAAAGTGTTTGGTGCTTTTCATGCAGTGATAGTCATATGCCCCAAAATTTCCCAAGGGGGAATATGCAGTTGAGGGTAGCAGAACAAAGAAGCAAGGGCATGCTCCCAAATTCAGACGAGTACAAATCATCTAAAATGGAGAACACATATTTTAGAGCACAAACACAAGGGATTTCCCTGGAGCAGGAGCTAGACATAATGTTGACCAAGATCTATTCTCATGGATAGAAGAGGAAGAGGCTATGTTCACAAATGAAACTCCAACGACTAGTGTTCCACAAGTGCAGTCAGATTACAATATAAGATAAAAAATAAGGCTCCTAGGAGAGTATGTACAACAAGCTTTACCACGTCCTCCACCACCTCAATCATTCTTGCAAGAAAATCCAGCTTCGTCACCCATCATCTGGCCTTTTCCACAGCCACACAACACACCATTGGTGGAGGCTGGGATGACTAAAACACCAATCCCAATCACATCAGAATTATTTCTTCCAAAATCGAGAGAAATACCACCATTTAAGCCCAAGGCCCAAATAGTCGAGACGCTTAATATAGTGGAGAAATTGAAAAAGGCACCAACCCATGTATCATTATGGGACGTCATATCAATTCTCGAACAAAAACATTGCTTCAAGAAGTGTTAAAAGAAGAAGGAAAAATCCCACAGGAGGATGTAGCTCGGCCAAAAAATCAAAGTGGAGATAAGAAATTTGTGCTACCCCCTCAAGCTCTAAAAGAAACAACTTATGCAAATGATGTAGGCAACACAAAAGAGAAAGAGGTAAGCAAAAAAAATCCCACACCTTTATTTTTAACACTTATAGTGGGAGATAAACTGTTACATAATAATATGATTGATTCGGGGCCTAGTACCACTGTTATGCCAAAACAAGTGGTAGATGCTTTGAAGCTTAAGTATGAGCCTCTTGAAAAAGGAATCATGCAACTGGATGGGAAGAAGGTTCCAACCATTGGTCAGATAAAGGAATTTTCTTGAACTCTTTTCTCCTACCCAAGCCAAATAGTCACACAAGAAGTAGTAGTGATAGACATTCCACCAGTCTTCAGAATGTGTCTATCAAGATATTTCACTACCAATCTTGGTGCATACCTAACACTTGACTGGTCCCACCTGATATTGAGAACCAAGCATGGGGCAAAGATGAAGATCCTGTCGGAATCCTTGCACCTTGAACATATTGCGGATGACACAACCCTATGCTTTGGGGATGCATATACCTCTATCCCTCAACAAGAGAGATACTATGTGGAAATATTGGAAGAAGAGGAAGGTACAAGTGGGAAAATTCTTGAAGAAGAGGTGTTGCTCAACCAATTCATCAATTTTGATCCATTTGGTAACTTCCATGCAATAGGATTGGGAACCTATGTAATTTTTAATGGTGATCAAGTTTTTCGAAAATGATCAAGGATCAAGACGAATTTGATGACCCGAATGATTATCGTCTATGGACCTTATATTTTGATGGTGCCAAATGAAAAGTTGGTTTTGGAGTGGGTTTTTTGGTTAGTATCTCCAACATGATCAGAGACCTAAAAATCCTACCATTTTTTAATTCTTATGCTCCAACAACGAGGCTGAATATAAGCTTTGGCTCACAGGTTGATTCTAGTAGAGTAGGTAGGCACGAGGAGGATACAAGCTTTCAAAGATTTAGAACTAGTGATAAGCTAGATCCATGGACAAATCACTACAAAAATACAAGGATGAAATCTTACGCACATAGGATATGGGATCTCATCGAGAGTTTTGAAGCTTTCAACATACAAGTGATTCCATAATCACAAAATAGTATTGTTGATCAAATGGTTTTCGATGTTCCACAATTTGAACCAATTTATGATCTGATGAAGTAGAGTGCAGTCCAAATCATTTTCTGACCCTCAATTCCCAATGATGATCAAATTTGGGTGACAACATTCAAATGACTTCCAACTATCCACCACTAGAGATGGACTTTCCTGAAGATGCAAGGAATGGTAAACAAATATTTTCTAAAGATTCAGGGGGTTATAAAGAACTTGATGTCGGAAGTGATGGAAAACTAAAGGAAGGAAGGAGAGACCCTTCCAAAGACAAGAAAAGGTTGAAGGATCTATGCTTCAGATATGACCTCAAAAGATATGACCCAGGAATATTTTAGTGTACTATTGATATGGTGGAAGGATCCAAACCCACTTGATAAAAAAAGGGTTAGTCAACCCGAAGTTCGAAGCCTCGATGGCACAAGAGCTTGCCAAGTGGGTCAAATCCGAGACCATATGCACTTTTCCATTGATGGAGCATATTTTATGTACTATGACCAGATCAAGGATGTTCTCCCTGTTAGATAATTCCTCAAGATGCAATCAAGACTATGTGAATGAGTCTAACCAATGAAGGATGAAATTTACCACTGAGTCGGGAACTCTTGCATATTCAAAGATGTCATTGGAACTCTCTAATGCTAATGAATCTTTTCAATAGGTAATGAGTATTTCCTTAGAAGGGTTGATAAGCCAGACTATCCTCTTAGTCTGGGTGACCTAATAGTCTTTTCTAGATCAAAAAATGATTATTTCAACAACCTAGGAAAGGTTTTCCAGAAATACCAATAGTTCAAGATTTCTTTAAATCAAAAAAATTGTGTTTTTAGAGTATCCCAAAGAAAGCTTCTTGGCTTCCCAGTATCAAAGGAGGGAATAGTCATAAAGCCCGAAATAGTTCAAGCAACAAAAGGGGTACAATCTTTTCTGGGGAAGATTAATTTTTTCAGTAGGTTTATATCAGATGTCGCAAGAATTGTGTGACTAGGCACCCTGATGTTTAAAGAGAACCTACCTTTTGAATGGACTTCCTAGGACACAGAAGCTTCTGATGAACTAAAGATGGCCCTCTCTAAAACCTCAATGCTGGTTAGCCCAAATTTTTTCAAAGGCTTTCTACTCTACGAGAAAAGTGGCTGACATAATATAGTTCATGTGCTTACTTAGAAGAACAAGGGATACAATGAAGAGCATCCTATTGCATTCCATTCAAGTACCCTAAAAGGTTTCGAAGACATTGTGCGGGGATAAATAATAGAAGGAAAATTTGTTAATTTCCTTAGAGAGCTAATAGTCAGGTTTGGTTGGCTCAAAATTGTTATATTTGACAATGCCCTGGTTGTTATGAAATCAGGAACATCAATTTTTTCTATCGGATGTAGGGTTTTCTTGAAGGGTTCATCAAGTTGCTATCCACAAAGGAATGGGTTAGCAAGATCGACCAACAAAAACCTAATCAAGTTAGACAAGCATATTGGGTCAAAACGACAAAAGGATTGGCATAAATATCTGTGACTTGCTTTTTTGGGTAGACTGAATTACTCCCAATCAGATTTTAAAGACCTCCCCTTATGACTTGGTGTACAGAAAAGAAGTACGACTAGCACAACCCCTCAAACTAAAGGGAGATAGAGAAAAGACTCATGGAGCCATGATCAATTTCCAGCAGATAGCCAAGCAAGGGTTCGACAAGAGGACTTCAAACTAAGAATTCAAAGAAGAGAGATCAGTGCTAAAGTACAAGGAACACATTGAAAATTCAATACAACACATGAAATTTGAAACACTATGGAAAGGACCTTTCTGAATCAACACATGCAAAGGGAAGAATGTGTACAAATTTGAAGATATGAAGGGAAACACTTTAGATATACCGGTGAATGGTACTTATCTGAACATTTTCCATTAAAATGCATAGTTCTTTGAAAATTTTAACAGTTATGTACCATATGTAAAAAAAATTGAAAATATTTTAAAATTTTGAGAATAAAATAGCCAAAAGAACACTAAAGAAATAAAAATTCCATATTATATTATATTCATTGAGATTTTACATATAATGTATGGCTCGAGGCTCAAAACTGAACACGAGTCTCTCTCGAGTGAAACCCAAAAGGAGTAATGAGTAAAAAGAAGCAAAATGGAGGCAATGAGAAAAAATAGTAAAATTAAGCCTCCAACCATTGTATTCAAAGGAAAGGGCTCATCATCGGGTTCTTCTTATTCTTCTTCTTCTTCTTCTTATTTTTAGTGTTTTTATCTATCAAGATGCAAAAAGAGGGTGAACACATAACACACACATGCCACACAATGTAGACCTAGGATCTTCTCTCCATGAATTTGCACCAGAAATTCAAAATGCTTCCTCCAAGCAATCCCTAGACCCTGCACCACACCATAATCCTACAAAAGAAAAGTGGATGTTGGCTGAGAAGAGTAGTGGTGTGTCTCAACGTCGATGGTGTAGAAATCAATTAGGAAGGGAAAATAGGGTACATCTATTCCATAGTCCATGTTCCTATGGAGATCCATAGCATTTAGAATACCAACGTCAGGGATGGCCACTCACACTATCTTTCCAAGCCTCTCCATCAATGAAGTGTTGAACATCTTCTGGCATAGCTCAATTATCATGGGCTTGGACACATTTAGGTCTAGCACTGATGCCACAAATTGGGAAAGCACATTGCAGTTGCTCCGAAGCCGGTTTTTGTCAATAATGAAGTCTACACCGACTACCCACTTCAACGCTGCCATGACGAGAGGGTCACATTTCTTCACCATGCACTTGATTCGGTCACTAGTGCCCTCTCTCGTGAAGTAGTGTTGTCTCCATGGAAGGAGTTGAATAGGGGTACCAAGGCCAGTAGACATTTTGATAAAGTAGTGAATTATGGCAGAATGAGAATAAGTGGAAGGCTAGCTAACTTAAGAGACTATTTGTTTGAATGAATGTTGCAAAAGGTGGTGTAGCTATATATAGAAAAGGTGAACCGACAAACCCAACCAACGAAATGTCTATTTCTGGCCGAACGAAAACATGAAGTTTTTAGACAGAACAAAGCAAGGTAGATAAATCATACAGAGGATTAGATGGAATGCTTTAAGAAATAAATTTGGGCATTGGGAGTAAATTCTCTCATACGCTGATTGTTGACATGTGTCCTTCATCACCATCAATTCCAACCAACTTACTAATGAGAAAAGACATGGATTAATGTGCTAAAA
>VDFB02088946.1:0-16434 GCA_007258455.2 Sequoia sempervirens
TGTTGTTGAAAGGAAGAATAGGACCCTTAAGGAGATGGCTAGCCACATGATTCATGCTTGTTCTCTTGGTCCTCAATTTTGGGTAGAAGCTATTAGTTGTGCCACTCACATCCAGAATTGGGTTCCCCATAAGGCTTTCAAGGGTATGACTCCTTTTGAGGCTTGGTGTGGTAGAAAACTGGTTGTGAGACACTTCCAAGTTTTTGGGTGTTTAGCTTGGGCATGCATACCTCCAGAGAAACACAAGGCATTAGAACCTCAAATTAGGCCTTGCATCTTTGTTGGATATCCTGAAGGTGTTAAGGTATATAGACTTTTGGATCTAGAGAAACATGAGCTATTCATTGAGAGGAGTGTTCACTTTGAGGAAAGCTCTCCTAGCTTGGCCTCTAATCCTCCTCTTCCTTCCTCCATAATGGAAAGTGATGATAGTGACTCAGATGATGATTCTTCCTCAACTTTGACTCGCAGGATCATACCTTCGCAACATCCACTTGCAATTGAGGAGCCTCATCCTTCATCTCCTACTAGACCTCGTTAGGCTTGACAAACTCTTGATTTAATAGGTTCTCTTGTTGGGGATCCTTCTAATACTCAAAGGAATCATTCACAACATCAAGATTTTCCACATGCTTTCATTGCTAGTGCTTTAGATCCACAATCCTTTAAGGAGGCTATAGGCATTCCTGAATGGAATTCAACAATGGAGGAAGAGTATAGTTCTTTGATGAGGAACCACACATGGGATTTAGTTCCACTCCCTAAGGGGAGAAAGATGGTTCGATGTAAGTGGATCTATTAGAATAAGTATTCAGTAGATGGAAATGTGGATAAATACAAGGCTCGACTTGTGGCAAAAGGTTTCTCACAAGTTCCAGGTGTTGATTATACAAAGACCTTTGCACCCGTTGCTAAGATGAACTCCATTTGCTTGACACTTGTTATTGTTGCAGCTCATGGTTGGGCTATACATCAGATGGATGTGAAGAGTGCATTTCTTCACGGGGATCTTCATGATGATATTTACATGGAGCAACTGCGGGGATTCATACAGGATTCTTCTTTGGTTTAAAAATTGGGAAGTCTATCTATGGCCTCAAAGAGGCCCCTAGGGCTTGGTATGCCAAGATGGATTCCTTTCTTCTCTCAGCAAAATTCATTGGGTGTCATTTAGATTTCAATGTCTACATTTTGCAATAGGATGATTCTCATTTACTACTTGTGCTCTATGTTGATGAATCGATCATTACAGGGAGTACCTCATCCATCATTGGCAGTCTCAAATCTACTCTGCATGACTGATTTGTTATGACTGACTTGGGCCTTTTGCACTATTTTCTTGGGATTGAGATCACTCTATTAGCTTCTGGGATCTCTCTTTCATAGCCCAAGTATTTTGTTGATCTTCTAGCTCGGTTTCACATGGCTGATTGTAAGCCTACTCTGACTCCTTTCTTTCAGGAGTCAAGATTTAGGCTAAGTGTTCTACTACACTTGTTGATGCCACTTTGTATCATCAACTTGTTGGGAGTCTCATCTACTTGACTCACACACGCCTTGATATCTCCTTTGTAGTTGGCATGGTTTCATGCTTTATGCAAGAACCACATGAGCTTCATTGGAAAGCAACCAAACACATCTTGCATTACATATAGGGTACACATCATAATGGGATTCATTATGTAGCAAGTACAGGACTTACCTTGGTGGGATATACATATTCTGATTGGGTTGGCGATCTTAATTATCGTAAGTCCACTTTTGGCTATAGCTTTCACCTTGGTTCAAGCCCCATTTGTTGGTAGAGTAAGAAGCAACATGCTATTGCTCTTTCTTCGACTAAAGTTGAGTATCAAGGGGTTGTTAATGCTACCACTGAGGCTATTTGGTTTCAGAATATTCTCACTAAGTTTGGCTTCACTATTCCACATCCTACAATCATTCATTGTGACAATCAAAGTGCCATCCAAATCTTGAAGAATTTGGTTCACCATCAAAGTACTCAACACATTGAGATTCATATACACTACATTCAGGAGCTAATACAAGAGCAGGTCATTCATTTGTAGTATTGTCCTATAGCAGAGCACGTTGCAAATATCTTCACCAAACCCTTCACTGAGAGTGTATATCATCATTTGCAAGCTCTCTTGGGGGTGTGGAATGTTTCATCTGAGGAGGTCACTTGACTTCTTCATTCTCTCTTTTGGGGGGGACTTTTTCCTCACTTGAGGTTTTTCCTTCTCATCTTTTTGAGTGCAGTTTTTGTTTTGTTTTATCTCTCTTTTGGGGGGGAGTTTTTTCCCACGTGGTTTTCTCCTTTTCTCTGCTTTATCACAAATTGCATTGCATTTGTACATGGGTACCTAACATGGCCTAGTTTTCAAGACCCATCTTGCATTGTTTGCTTTTGTGTACATTCTCCCTAAGTTGCACTTAAGGGGGGGTGTTGGTGTAATTAAAAGTGTTGTACCTTGTCCTAAGTCATTATTACACCTTAGTTAAGTTTACTTAGGGACCACATAGGATGTATTTGGAGAATTTCCACTTTTGGTGGAATTATCATGTTATTACTTTATCACATCCACCTTTCATGGACACATCATGTGATTACCTCTCCACCTTTTTGTGGGTGATCCACCATTTGTGGTGATTATCAAATTATCACTTTTCCACTTTAGGTGGAGTGATAGCTTTTCATAGTTGTCTCATATCATAATATTATGACACTTTTCGTAATCTTATGCCCTTCTATGTACTCACCTTGGCTATATAGCCAAGGGGTCTCCTATGTACTTTGGCACATTGTATTCTATTTGCATCATTGGCATAATATAGTTTATTCCTTTCATCTTTTTTATATCTCTTATGATTGTGCTTTCTATTAGGCCTCTAGATCTTGGGTGGCTACCTTCATAGCCAATTCTTGCACACATTAATATTTTTAATTGTTAATAGTCTTAAAGATTGATTATAATTTTTATTTTGAAACATTTTTATCATAGAAATAAACATAAATATTAATTATTCTTGACAAATACATTTCTAAATAAAGATATTGAAGAAGAGTATGCTTGTAAATTAATAAGAAAATTTGACTATATGATATGAGCTACATAAGATGTCATGATTTAATTTCCAAGGATTTAGGTCATAGGCTGAAGGATAACCAAATTTGAAGTGTGTTCATAAATTGAATGGGATAACTATATGGTAATCAAAATGGTTACAAACTTATGTTGTAGCTCAATCTAAGCTAAGATAGCTTGTTGGTGATCCATTGGATGGTGTAGCCTTGATACCAAGGAAATAAATTATTTTTGAGGTAATAAGTTGAATGAAGTAATACTTGAGAAAATATTGATTCAATGTGAATTTGAGTGGTTAACAATGAAGACAAGAAAAATATGAAAGGTGAATAACATAGAAGGTAATATAATACACATAAAATACCTTCACCTAAAACCTTTCTTTCTCCTCAGATATAGTTTAAATAGAGTGCACCCTAGCTCCACTTGATTTTCTCTTTTGATGTATAGAATGTACAGTTGCTTATATAACCAGTATCATGATAATATAATTGAGATATTAAGAGATCAAATGGATAGCATAATGATATGATGAATATTAGATAGAAAATGGAGTAGCATAAGACTATTGAAGAAGTAGATAGAAAATGTAGTACCATAATAACAACCTAAGATTGGATTATGAAATGGGATGAGAGGCCTCTAATTTATATAATTCCTAAGAAGGAAATCAAGGGACAAGATGAATTTGTTAATGGATGGATAGGATTTCAACTAAGGATTAGGGTTTGGATAAAAATTTGTAGTCATGTGATAAGTGTCACATGATGGATAAGAGCTAGGTTAGGATGTGCATTAGGGCATATCCTTTTGTGAATGGTTGGATGTGGTATGAATGAATGGTTGAGATGCAAAGTTATTTTGAATTGTGTGGCAAGTATATATGTTTAATGAATCTAGAGAAGGTCTTAGTTACTCATTGACTATCAAAGATTAATTAAATAATAATAACTATATTCAATTAATTATTAGAGAATGATGTAGAAGAGTAAATTAATTAAATAAATAATGAATATTTAATTAATTAAAGTGGGGGATAAAGGTGAAGGATAAATTAATTAAATAGATAATAAATATTATTTAATTAAAGACTAGGATAGGGTAAAGTCACATGTAGTAGGTGTGGATAGATTTAGTTGTTTACAAATAAATTTGTAGAGGTCCTAATATGGAAAAGAGAGACTAGGAGAAATTTAGGAAATCCTAATGGATGTAAGAAAATTGAATAAAAATTAAGGTTTTCAAGTCCATGGAATGAGAGAATGATGGAGCAATAAAATGTGCTAGGTATATTTATTACTATACATTTGATTCACTAGAGAAATCAACCTATGGAAATAATAACGCGTCTCAAAGAGAAATAAGGGAATGAATTTTATAATACTAGGAGAGACATAGGTAAAAGGGTGAGACAAAATAATAGAAGCCAAAATATAGGAATAATCCAAGATGATAAATTTTTAGAAATGATAGTCTCGTGACAAAATATTTTTTAAATAAACTAAAGTTAAAAAAATTGGAGGACCCAATTACCCAAGAGAAACTAGGATCCTTAGTTAGGTAGACAAGATGATAATAAATTTATATATCATTTCATTAGATGATGAAGTTATCCAATTCTCTACACATGTATATAGATTTGTGAATTCAATTTGGTAGATTGTTCAACATCTTCATCTCTAATTTTTAAAAATTCTTGTACCACATGCTTCTTTCTTAGGCTTACAATTATCATCAAACCTTATGACTTCATACTCAAAAATTCCCATATCATTCATTAAATTCAACCACTGCATTGTTGTATTCTAGAAGAAATGAAAATTAAATGTGATTCTATAGCTTTACTCATTTTACAACTTTCACTTTTCTAAGAATTAGGAATAAACATTTATTTTGTGTAAACATAAAGATATATTCTTTGGGTCTAAACTCCACACCCTAAACCCTATGATATGCTACACCTTAAATATAAGACATTAAACATGAATTATTATTCCATTAACACTATAAACTATCACCTAAATTATAAAACATGTACTCTAAAACATACAACCTAAACCAAAAAATCCAAAATTAAATCCCCCAAACCCTCAATCTAGGACACTAAACCCTCTACTATAAACCTTAATTCTTAAATCATAAACACTAAACCCACACCCTATACCATGTCACATATACCTAATATCTTAAAACTTGAACCCTACACCTTAAACCCATGATCTTGAACATAAATTTATAAATACTCAACCCTAAAATAAAGGTATTAAAATCTAAGAATAAGGCACTTAATGCTCAAATCTAAACCCTATACCTAGAAAACCAAGTCTCAAACCTTATACCTTAAAGAAGGACCTTTAACATAAATTTCCCAAATCTTCATCTATAAACTAATAATCCTACACCTTAAACCCAAGAACCTAAAATTTTCTTCCTAAACCTTAAATATTATATCTTAAACCCCACACCCAAAATCCTAAACCCTACATCCTATACTCTAAAGCTAGAACTTCCTCACCCTACACTTAAGACTCTAAAATAAAACTTATGACCCCAAAATCTAAATCCTATACTACTTATATGACTTATATGATGTTGAAACACAAATTTATGTCCCTCAAATTATAGCATCTAGAAATTTCTATAGGACACAACATTATGTTTCTCTAGTTTATTTTTCTCATTTTTTTCTTTCCACCCCTTTCTCCCTTCTCTAATTTGATTTCTAGTGAGAATTTTCTATTTTCTATTATCTTTATTTGTAAAGAACTTGAGGGGAATCATATTCTCAATAAATTTAGTGTGAAGGGTTTATATATGTACCTTCAATCATTTAGTAAGGTAGGTGTTGTCCATTTAAAAAAAACATGTATTAATATGAAATATACTTCAATATTTGATTCATATTCTTTTCTAGTTTTTTGTTCATCTATCCTTTGGTAAGAAGGGAGTATAAAATAGATACCATTATGCCACAAGAACTATATAGTTAAAATAATTTATTTAATAACAAAATAAAAGGAAATAAAATAAAACAAGATGTAATGCACCTACTAGAAGTAGTAGATGTTACACATTATATGATTTTAACAATAATCTAGACCATTCAACTATCAAACCCTAAACCCTATATTATGGATCATAAACACCAAATCTCAAACCATACATTGTAAATCCTAATTATGATATCATTAACCATAAAACTGTTAGAAATAAACATCTTATTATATACACTTTGTATATTTTGGATTAAATTTTATTATACATTTTGTGTAGTTATAATGTTTATAATTACTAAATATGTATTTAAATGGAACGATATGTGAATAGAGGTGCCCTAGTTAAGGTGGTATTCATTTTCCAATTATCATTTGTTCTATAACAATTTAGAAGGTTGTAAAAAGATGAAACAATCACCATATAGGGAAAAGGATTCCCCATCCCACATAGGATAAAAGTTGGTAAAGAATCTTCTATCCTTAGCCCATGTAAGATATTATGTAACATTTTGTAAGAGAATATATGATGTTGCAAGGTAGACCTGGTATAAAGTAGACTTAGATAAGGAATCTTGCATTAACTATTTTGAGCAAGTATGAAAATTACATTTTATTCTAAAATTTTTTACATGTGTAAAGGACTTTGACCATGGATTTTGGCCACCATTTTGGGAACATGGTATTAAAATCTTTTTCAATTTTGATTTTCTTTTGTTATTTCTCATATCTTCCTTGTTTATATAATAATGCCTTAGCATGGATGTTTTATTTTTGTATTGGTTTTGGATGGTATTGCAATTATTATTGGCTCTAGTGTTGGGTTAGCTATTGATGCGAGGAGCATCAGTGGTGTGAGAGGCAATCTTGCATCACCCAAAAAGATGATTTCATTTTGTTCCTGTTGTTTTCTTTTTGTAGATGTTTTTGCATTTCTAGATACCCTTTTTGTCAAATAAGAGTTTCCAACTTTCAGAATAGTTTTTCTACTTTTTCTGCTCAACTGCTATTTTTAGCAGGTTTGCATTTGAAGTCGTGGGAAGACAGAAATTTATGGGAAGGTTGAGGATGGAAAAATACACAGTCTGGTGAAAGAATCAAGTCAAGATCATTCATGACTTGAAAGTTATTCAAGTTCCAATTTCTGCTTTTGCCACAAAACTTCTTAGAGCTCGGTTGAGGCACTAAAACGATCTCGGTTAGGCCTAAAATTCTTGAAGCATAAAGTATTCCATTGAAGGCCTACTTTGCAGAAAATCGTCTTTTTGAGAGCTTTATGAAAAGGTATTATCATTGAAGATCCGACGGTCGGATTAAAAGTTATGGCTGCCGGAAGTTGGTGCATATTTTAGAAATGTGCTAATTTTCAACTATGAATTTAAACTTGAATTTCAAATTGTAATTTTGGCGCCAAACTGCCAAAACACTTATCTCGAATGTTGTTTTTGGTTCCAAACCGAAATGGGTCTATTTATGGGCTAGTTTCTGATTTTTATTAACTTTTGGGAAAGTTAGCATCTTCGAAAGGATCTGGGTAATTTTTTGTAAGTCTGTAATTTGCATGTAATACAGAGCTTGGGGATTTGAGATCCTCTGCATGTAAGAAGTTCAATTCTTATGAATAAAATATTATTCTCTCTTTTGTGAGTGTATTTCTGTGTCTCGGGTTTGCTCCCTCGTCAGGTGGTATCAGAGCGGGTTTTCTTGAGCGTGTGAACAGATCACCGATCGTGAGGTAGTTTGTACCAGGACCGTGGTTGTGGGTTCAAGATCTTCAAGATGCCTCAAAGAGTGATGCACAATGGAAGCATGGTGGTGCAGTGGCGAGGTGGTAGAAAATGCTGATAGATGATAGTCCACTTGAGGAAAGAAAGGTTTCCAGTGGGAACATATAACAAATTGAAGATGAAGTTTGGTCCCTGTAAAATTTTGAAGAGGCATGATTTGGGGAATGCATATGAGGTAGAGTTGCCAAATGGATTCAACATTTCCCCTGTATTCAACATTTCAGTTTTGACAGAGTATCATGAAGGTGAAATGAGAGGAAACACCAACAATGATAAGGCAGGTTTGGCATTCCGACACCTACTTGAGGAGGAGGAGAGATTAGAAGAAATCTTGGATAGCCATGTGGGAAGGAGTACGAAGCGAACTGATTATGAAGAATATCTAGTAAAATGGAAAGGAAGGCCTGTGGAAGATTCTTCTTGGTTGTCTAAGGCAGAGGTTGACCGTTTGGGTTTTCCTCAACCATCTGAGACGTGACAGGGTCACTTCTCAAATTACCATGGGTGTCTAATGCAGGAGCATCTAGTGGTGTGAGGGCAATCTTGCATCACCCAAAAGAGATGATTTCCATTTTTGTTCCTATTGTTTCTTTTTGGTGATGTTTTTGCATTTCTGGATAACCTTTTCGTCAAATAAGAGTTTCTAACTTTGAGAACACTTTTTCTACGTTTTCTGCTCAACTGCTATTTTTAGCAGGTTTGAATTTGAAGTCGTGGGAATATAGAAATTTATGGGAAATACACAGTCTGGTGAAAGAATCAGACCAAGATCATTCACGACTTGAAAGTTATTCAAGTTCCAGTTTCTGCTTTTTGCCCTGAAAAACCTTCCAAGCTCAGTTTGAGGCACTAAACGATCCCGGATGGGCCTGAAAATTTGTGGAAATGCCAAAGTAGTCTACCAAAGACCTACTTTGCAAAAAATCATCTTTTTGAGAGCTTTTTCGAAAATGTAATTTATCGTGAAGATCTGACGGTCGGATTAAAAGTTATGGCTGCCGGAAGTTGGTGCATATTTTAGAAATGTGCTAATTTTCAACTATGAATTTAAACTTGAATTTCAAATTGTAATTTTGGCGCCAAACCGTCAAAAATCTTATCTCGAAGGTTGTTTTTGGTTCCAAACCGAAATGGGTCTATTTAGGGGCTTGTTTCTAATTTTTTTGGGTAACTTTTTGGGGAAAGAAGTTCGCATGCTGTGAAAGGGGATCTGGATAATTTTCTGTAAGTTTGTAATTTGCATGTATCACAGAGCTCGAGGATTTGTGATCCTCTGCATGTAAGAGTTCCATATTTTTGAATAAAATATTATTCTCTCTTTTGTGAGTGTATTTCTGTGTCTCCGGGTTTGCTTCCTAAAATTCGACTATCCCATGTTGTTGGATTTTCAATATAGATAAGTTACATAACTTGTGAGGGTTTTATCATTGCATTGTAAGATTTGCTTCAAGTAATACATTGAGATATACATTTTGTGTTGATTTTTCTACCCAAAAGGATTTTCCCACATATATGTAGAGTTATGTTCTCTCCATTATATATTTTTATCTTGTTATAGAATTTTTATTAAATAATTATTTGGTCTTAGATCAACAAGTCTCAATAAATTTCATAATTCCTAGTTGAAATACAAATATTATAAAATAAACAAAGACTATATGAGTATATCTTAAGTCCCAATTCACACATCTTAAACAAAAAATATAATATATCTTACAAATGATTAATCAAATGTAAACCTCAAAAATCAACCCTAAATCATAAACTGCAAACCTATGTTAATAAATCCTGATATTCATTCTCAAAACCATATATCCTAAATCTTGATCCCTAAACCCCAAACCTAATGTAATCATAAACCTTAAACTCTCAAAAATAAAACCTAGATCCTCAACCCTAAGTCCTAGACTCAAAACATAATATATCCTATGTTAGGTATATATTTCATACAGTATATATTATATGTATATACACGCACATACACATGTTTATGATATATATGTGTGTGTGTATGAGTGCATATTTTATAATATATATTATATGTATATATATATACAAACATGTACACATATATATACACACACATCTACACATGCATACGTACTATAGTGGAAATCACATACTCTAATCCTTTGAACCCTTTGTCTTGAATTCATGTTGACCTATTTGTCCCAAGAATAATGAAAAGCATAGAAGTGACGTACTTTGGTGAAATTTGATAAATTAACTAGGCTTTGGCCAATCTTTACTTCTTGTTTCCAAGAGTCTACACTTGTTCTATGTTTTACCCTTTTCAATATCTAGATCAATTCTATAGGCACAAAAATGAACATGTTTAAATCTACCAACAATAAAATGAACTTGGATCTATAACAAAAATGATATCTAAGCTATTAAAACTCAAAAAATAATGTTGGGCTCAAGCCAACCCCTTCTCATCTAGTCATTGTTTATCAACTTGAATGTGAAATATTTAATCCAATGGATAATCCAATCAAATGGGCCAAACTCGTTTGCTAGATTTACAAAGTTGAAACTAATCAACTTTTCTATTGATTAAAAACATGGCTAAAACTAATGCTTTTTTCTATTGATTAAAAGAAAGGCTAGACAGATTCCTCCTGCAATTAGGTATAATCACTAGTGTCATCCCAATCCTTAGCTTTGGCAACCCTAGTGTACCCTCTACTAGATAATTTCTCCACCATCAATTTTTAAACTTGAGTTGTTTATTAGTTATTGCTTAATTGCTTAATTCCAAAGCCTTAACAAATCAAAATTTTAATAAAAAAAATATTATAAATTGAGATGAGTTAATACGAATTTTTAATACTCTAAACAAACCTGAATAGATAACTAATATGAATAAATCTTCATAAAAAAGTAACTCAAGACAATACATAAATAATATAAAAAAAAAAAAAAACTCCATAATAAAATTATTATCATAAAAAAGATTAACCTTAACAACCCATTTTATAAATGTGTTTGATATACCACAAAAAGAGAATAAAAAATAAGAACTTGGGCTTAATAGTGTTTGACCCACCTTAAGCCTTAACAACTCAAAAGTTCAATCAAGCAAATAACTATAGTAAGGGATAAGATTATATGGGTTCCTACTTCATGATACTATTACATTTTAATTAGTCACCAACTCACTTAAGGAAGGAAAAAAGAAAAAGAAAAAGAAATGAAACCAGACAGTCTTAAAGATAAGGTGAAGCAACAATTAGTAAAATAAAGTCAGTAACGTAATCAGTTGTTACTTTTGTCTGTAAATAACTCAACTTCAGTCAGTATAAGAAATTTTTAATTATGTTTAAGGTTATAGCAATTTCTGGATTATAATGTGTGAGATTTTTTTGAATCAAACTCTCACTCGCAATCTAATCCACAAATTGCTATTATATTAAATGATATGAATTGTGAAAACTTGATATCATTAACTCTAATTATGTTTCAAATAATTTAAACAAAAACAGAGTGACTTTAAAAAAAAGGTGAAATGGGAAGAAAAAGAAAGACATGCTTACTGATCCAGGGGTGAAGGGGGGTATGTATGACTTGTGGTAGTTCGCCATTCTGCCTCTCATATACGGATCACAGGACAGGTACAAGTTTTTCACTAGGACATCCTGTGTACCCTCTTTCAACTCCAAGGCAATAGTACTGGACTTGAGCTCCATATCAGATTCCGTTGGCACATCTACAATGTAATCTTTAAAAATCACTTGCTTGTTCACAGCCACTTTTCCCATATCTAGAATGGACGAAACTCTGCAAACTTTTTCAAACTACAGAATGTTGTTTCTTTATGTGCGTGTGAATAATAAACAAATGTATGCATATTATGACTGCGATAGCTGCTTTTAAAGACTACTTGTGGGGAGTTCAAATCTTACAGATAGAAAATAAATGCTTGCAGAGCGTTAGCTGATTCTGGAATGGTTGGTGTGGGTCAAGCATATTGAGCTCTAAAGTTATCATGGGCAACGGTCTTTCTAAAACAGAAGTCTCTTACATCGTGGAACATTAGGTAGACAGAAAGAATATCTGTTGAAAGAATCCTTGAAAGTTTTGCCGCCATTAATCATGAACAGCAAGGTGAGTGGCAAATGGTAATGGATTTGGTTGAGTATCTGGAATGATCACTGTCCTTGAAGGCAATAATGAGACTGACGTTTTATGCATTTCATGACCTGTTGTCAGTTTCACAACCAGCCATTAAAAAAGAATGTGCGTTATTGTACCACAAAGCAGGTCCCCCATGGCTTTATCTTTTGCCTTTTTGTCTCTTGGAGCTTCTTTATTGGTAGATATTGTAGATTTTTAACAGTTTTTTTCACTCATTGGAAAAGAGGATCCAATAGTTGAGCATTTTCAGATTTTGAGGATCTAAGGGTTGAGCATTTTCAGATTTTTATAGTAGTTTATTTGGTAAGTCTTTTATCTATAACTAAGGATTTAGGTTTATATATCAAATATTTGATGTCACATTAATTTTTTTTTTTTTTTATTGAAGTATTTAAAAGGACAAAAATAAAATAAAATAAAAGATAGATTGATAGTTATGAATTAATATTGTCATTTTTATTTTTGTACTTATATGACATTTTATATTTGTTTCCTTTTAATCTAAATAATACATTTAAGTATAAGATATAAATAATTAATTATACATTTATAATTTAAAAAATATATATATTTTTAAGATTTTTATAATTATTATATTATAATATATAAATAATAAAATTATATGTTCAAAACTTTTTAAATTTTTATTTCTATTTATTGTAATAATCATTATATTTTTATTTATTTTTAATAAGATAAGTTGTCACCAAGGGGGTGAAGCCCAAAAAACTTATTTCTGAAATCATGGGAATGCCATTTTGGTCATTCACCATATGTTACAACTTAGTATTCATATCTGCACATGGCATCGGCTTAGCATAAGGTATTACTTTGAATGATTAATTTGAAAGCCTTATGTCACTTTTTCCCCTGAACCTCCACATGCTCTCTTCTCCATGATGTTGAATTGAAACCCTCCCCATGCCAAGATCGATTCATAGCAAGTGTATCTCCCATGACACCACTTCAATTAATGAATCCACATTTTATTTCTCACCTCACCTTGTCGGGTGATGATTTCAAGGTACCTACAAATCTCACAACATTATTTATTTGTGTTAGTTCCATGACTAGGAAATGTCAATCATTGAGGTATCGAGCAATGGAGACTCCAATTTCTCTCTACAATAGCAAAATCCAATTTGCATTTAGGGGGAAGATAATTGATCAACGGGTAAAGAATGTGATAGTTGATAGTGGCCATTTGACTTTTAAGGCCATATGTTTGATTTTGGGGAGGTAGTTTCTTGTGTCTCAAGAACGTTATAGGGTTAATTCTGATATCCCTTCATGGTTCATAGCGTCCCTTTTAGAACTTAGGGTTTCAAAGAAAATGGTGGCCACTTTGACCAAAGATTTTTGATGCTAGCTTACTCGGGGGTTTAGATGAAATTCTTGAGGTAGCTCATCTTGGAGAGGGGATCCCACATCCTAGGGAGTTAGGGTAGCATCACAATCCAAATATTGAATATTTTCCCTTTATAATGGATCTCTCTGGAAATGCCTATTGGATGCATCACTTCCATGTTAAAGTTGTCTTTATGTGTTAAGGGAGGCTATGATTTCCTATAGACTCTTCCTTGTCGTAAAGACTCAAGAGTAGTGAATCCCCTCCTTTATAGTTGGATATCTAGTGAATGAGAGTTGTGGTATTACATGCACAATAAATTAGGTTTCTATCACAGTTTGGGTTGTTGAGACAACCACTCCTGTTGACACACATGGAGTAACTTCTAGGTTGGTCCTAACATAGTCTTTAAATTCCTTGATTGTGTGTTGATTTATACACAATAATTTTTTTCCTTGGTCAATTAATTTTCACTTCTTGTGGAGCCATTGTCAAATTTCACCCTATCATACCACTTTCCCATCCAATTCAGAGACCAATGCAACATGGGACCTCCTCAAAGTTGTAAAAATCAAAATTTTAAAAATACTTCTCTACTTAGTCATCAAACTTCATTGGACCACATTAGGAATGTATGGAACCCTGAAACTTGGCCCACTCAATCAATTGGTTGGATTTATTGGTGGACAGAGCCATTTGACATACATCCTATTCCTTTGCATCTATGGGTGTCTTCTGACAAAATTTTGATGCCATGTATATGAGGCCATCACCTTAGTTCATTGGAAGGCTATGATTGATGTTGAATTTGACCCCTTCTCTCTTTCTTTGTAGGTTACAATGGTAGATCTTAGGCACCATAAGAAGATTTATAATAACCACTTAGCTAGAGGTGCTCAAATCAAAGCTATGAGATGTTGGATTAAAGTGGAAAATATAGCTTATAAATAGCTTTTTCAAGCTCTCAAAACCTTTCACACCTCTAATGACATTAATTAGATCAAGAATGATTAGGCCATCATAAAAAAGTTTTCATAAATTATCAAGGATTTTTCCAAATGTTATGAAGAATTTTTCACGACCTAGAAAAATCTCTCTTGAATGGGACCAAGCCCTTTAGGAATGCCTCCAATTTTTTCATTGTTAATTTTTCTCCTCATAATAAGAATTTTGTTATAAATTACCTGAGGTCCATTGCAAATGTTAAGGAGGTTGTTCAAACCATGGTCAATGATAAGGCTTTTGGTTATGATGGCTTCTCTTATGAGTTCTACAAGGTCCTTTTAGACTATGTTGGTGAGGACCTACTTAAAGTTTATCTAGAAGCTTTCCACTCCAAGTCATTATGGAAAGTTATAAACAAATGAAATATCAATTTCATACCTAATTTTGGAGATTTGGAAGATATCTATAATTGGAGGCCTATCACCTTTCTCAATGAGTCATATAAAATCATCGCCAAAGCTTTGGTTTTGAAGGTGTGCCATCTTTTTTAGCAAATTGTGTGGCTAGAAAAATCTAGTTTCAAAAAATCTAGGCACATCTTTGATAATACCATTGTAGTTTGGGAAGGTATGGTCATAATAGAAGACTCTATTCCTAAAAATTATTTTTTTCAAGGCCTATGTTTGTATTGAATGACCTTTATTCTAGCAATGGTTTGACCTCTAGGGTTTGGACCCTATTTCATTCAATCTATTAGCATGCTATTTATTGATGCCTTTTCTTGCGTCACCGTCAATGGTCACCAATCAAATGCCTTTGGGATTTTTATATCTATTTTCCATGGGTTGTCCCTTGGACCAATTCTCTATTCTCTAGTAGATAAAGGTTTTGATTATCTCTCATCCACTATGTGTCTCAAGGGTTGTTCAAAGGTATTACCTTGCTTGATTTATCGACTACACGACTTTTCAATGACCACATATTAAATGACTTGTTCGTCAGTCTTATTTAAGTGGAGAAAAATATTAAAAATACCCTTAAATATTTGGATATTTTTTATAAAAAATTTAGTTTTATTGTTCAGTGGCATGATTCAATTTTACAAAAAATCATTTCTCCCCACACCCTCTTAGATCAATTTATTTGGAAGGAAATGAATTGGTCTCGGAGAATTTTTTAGATTTTTGTGCATTACTTTTGCTTCCCAAGCTTCATAAGGAAAATGGAAATAATTTCTTTCTAAATGTTGGCATGTTGGATCACAAAACCTCTCTTTGGCAGTGAAATTTTAAGTGTGTTCCAAAATTAGATTTTATTCAAGGAATTTTCACTTGTAAAGGACTTTGACCATGTATTTGTTTTCCAAAATTACCATCTTCTCATATGATGCAGGAGCATCACTCTTCCTAGATCTTGGTTTATGTTTTTGTTTCTGTTTTGCTTAAGTCTCGGTAGTTTTGGGATTTTATTGTGTTTTGGACGTGGTTGGGAGGAACAAAATGGCATATGCAAAAATAGTACATGGATATACCCATGTTAGAGAGAGCAAGAAGAGATAGTTATAATGATAGTTATTAAAATAGATTCGAATGTGGGAGTTAAGTGAGAGAGCGGGTACAAGAAAGGGCAGAAAAGACAGAAAAAAAAGAGGGTAGTGTGACAAGAGGCTGCACACAGTTTGGAGGGATGATGTGTTTGGAAGATTGAGCCGCTAAAGGAAAGGAAGAAGTAAATTAAATGATTTAAAAACCTCAGAACTTGGTAGGTGGCACAGTAGGAATAGAGAGGTGAAGAGAGGAACGATAGTTGCTGTTGTTTGAGGTTGCAAACTGGAATGTGGGAATGAATGGAGGGTTGTTCATCTTTCCATGGTGCACTTTCATGGAGACTGTCAGGCTTTAATCGATAGGTGGCTTGTTTCCTCCGTATCATTTGTTTGTCATTGTGTTGGTTGTTGTAGGCAACGTGTGGTTCCAGAAGTTTGTAAACTGATCTATGAAATTGAAAATGAAATGCACATAACCGAGTTAGTGGAGTTGCCATACATTTTGCTGAGTATAGAGTCGGATACTGGAAGACTCATTATAGTGAATGGCTGCAATCCTCTGTTTTGACATTATGGTTTCCTATTGTTG
>VDFB02088947.1:0-19364 GCA_007258455.2 Sequoia sempervirens
CTTCCACTAAGAGAGGACAAATTTCTAGGAATCATAGGATCTTTGAAGCAGTTAATATGATAATATTCTAGCCAGAATCATATGCAATTGTGCAGGACTGTAGATCTTACAGGAATCCTTTGTTCTCCATTCATTGTTGGTTTAACTTATATCTTTTCCTGTGCAGGTCTTTGAAGGGGAACGCAGTTTGACAAAGGATTGTAGAGAACTTGGGAGGTTTGAGCTGACTGGTATTCCTGTAGCTCCAAGGTTTGTATCTATGCAAATTGACTGTCAAATTCATGCTTAGGTAGTCCAACTTGTAACATGTGGCTTTTTATACATTGAGCTAAATGTGAGTTTGTATGCAGGGGAGTTCCTCAAATCGAAGTTACTTTTGAAGTGGATGCCAATGGTATTCTGAATGTAAAAGCAGAGGATAAAGGCACTGGAAAATCTGAGAATGTAAAAGGTGTGGAAGATGAATTAGGAAAAAAATGGTTTTTTTTTTTTGCATACATTTGTGCAGTAAATGATGCTAATTTATACTTAACTAGACATGTAAAACCTAAATTTGCTCATTATTAGGATCTAAATATTTAAATAATGTAGTATTTAAAATGTAATATAATATGATATAGTATACTATTAATTTATTATTCTATATAAAATATATATATACTCAAATTGTAAATGTATTTTAACAATATAAATTTGAAAATACTAAATATTTAAAGCTTATTTTTTATTTAAGTGTATATAAAATTTCATTTGTTTTAATTATTAGTATAAAACATAATATATGTAAAATATAATAATAAATATCATTTAAAAATTAAAATTAATTAAATAAGAAAACAAAAAGATTGAAAGCAAACCCAAGGTTGCTAATAGTTTATAGAATAATATAATTGTTCTATAAAAATTTTAAATACAATCTTTTCAAGCAATAAGACAAAGTGTAGATGAATAGGTTTGGGTTAAGTAAATTAAATTTTTACAAAATTTAGCAGTAGCTAAATTTAGTATAAAAAAATTTAAAATAAATGATATATAAATTGAATAAATTAGTTTTGGTCAAACAATTTTTTTTTTTTTTAAAATAAAAATTAAATGGTATAGCAATATTTAAAGATTGAATTAAAGTAGTAATAATGTCAAATTTATTCTTAATAAATGAAAACTAAGATTTTGTTTTGCAATCTTACAAATGAAAATAAAGTACTTTTTAACAATTTATTCTAAAGTTAAACTAAATTATATATAAACTAAATTAATTGTGTTCATAATATTATATTTTCATTATAATAAACACACTCATTAAAAGCTAAATGTACTCTAATTTGAAAAAAAGCATAAACAATTAAAACAAATTTATATATATATATATCATTTTTTAAAAGTAAGAAATGTTTTATATATATATCATTTTTAAAAAGTAAGAAAAAATATAAAAAATAAAATTTAAATAATATGAAAATGGCGATGAATATAAAAATATTTTTTATAAAATTAAATTAATTATAAAAGTATCAAATAAATAAAAAGATAAATAACAAAGTTAGTTAATAAATTATAAAAGTAATTAAAAATGATAATTTTAATTAAATATTATATCATTATAGATTAATATTAATAAAGGTTTTATATATATATTATTTTTAAAAAGTAAGAAAAAATATAAAAAATAAAATTTAAATCTTCACTGTAATTTCAATTTTTTCAATATTTTTGTTAAAGAAAATAATATATATTATAATTAGATAGTATAATCATATTATTTATAATTTATTTTTTATTATATAGAACATACATTATACATTAATTATGTGTAATGTCAAAACCTAAATTTGCTCATTATTAAGATCTTGACGTTAATTGTCATTTTAAGGTCTTGACCATAATTTTCATTTTAATAAAACCTAAATGTGTTCATTATTAAGATCTTGACGTAAATAAGCACCATCCAATGCAATCACAAAACAAGTTGCCATTTGCAATCCATACAACCCATTCAGATTGTGGCATCTAATAATATTTTAAAAACCCTCAATAGGGCCCTTTTCTAATATTTTATATTATCTAATTGAGAAACGTGAAGTTAGGGTGCTCCACTATAGGACCCTCTCCCATAACCAATTATTAGAAAAATTTACCACTTGCATATATTTTCTTGTTATCATGAAATCAATATAATATATAAAATATTTAAATGGTAGTGTTATTAGTTTGATTCGTTGTATATATATATATATATATATATATATATATATATTATGTCATTCTCTTGTCAGCCAGGTTGAATACAAGAGAGGTAAAAATATGTCCAAGTACAAGAAAAGAAGTGATGGCTTCAAATAAACTATGCATCCATTTACATGGATCTAAACACGAGTGAAGAAAAGAAGAGTTGTGGAAGGTCAATTTGGGAAAATTTTCGTCTATTTTTTGTATACATTTGTGTAATACATGAAGCCAATTGGTAGGTCATTTAGAAAATGTTATAGGAAGTGATACATAGAAAGGGATAGAGAGGGATATATAGAGTAGGAGAGATGGAGTGAATAAGAGAGAGATAGATTTATTGAGATATAGATAGAGAGGGATAGGGAGAGAGGGAAAGATAAAGATAGAGGGGGAAAGATTGAGAGATAAAGGAGGTGAGAGGAACAAGTAATAGAGAGAGGGAGAGGGAGAGGGAGATAGAGAGAGCTAGGGAAGAGGTAGAGAGATAGATAAAGAGATAGGGAGTGTGTGTGTGAGTGAGAGAGAGAGATATAGAGATAGAAATAAACATAGAGATAGAGATAAAGATAAATATAGAGATATAGAGATATAGAGATATAGTGAGAGATATATATAAAGAGAAAGAGCTCTGAGAGAGAGAGAGATAAAAGATAGTCTAGTTTTTGACCAAGTGTTTTGTGCCAACAATCCAAAGATGACATGTATCTATGGGGATCTCTTTCTCTCTCTCACTATACACACACACACACACACACACTCACTCACTATCATTACTAATAAATAAAGAAAATTCAACATTAATAAATACATTTAAAATAACATATATAATAATAAATAAATATATTTAATTTAAATAACAAATTTACCTTCAAAATTATAATTAAAATTGTCTCACCATCTCTCTCTTTCATTTTCCTCTTCTCTCTTGCTTTCTCTAACAAGGATAATTAAACTATTAGTTTTTTATATATTAATTTGATTTGTACTATATTAAAATATATTAATTATTAATTATAGTAATTTTATTTTTATATATAATAATTTTATTATATTATATATTTAGATATATTAACTATTTATTATAATAATTTTATATTAAGTATAATTATATTTATTTATATTTTAAAAAAAATAAAATTAAATATAATATATAATAATAAATATTAATATATTATTATTGTGAAAATAAATTTACATTATATTAAATGGCATCTACAAATTCACTATAGGAAAATTCACCGTGATGAGTAGTGAATTGCTGGTGGTGAATTTTCCTTGAGGTGAATTTATGATGGTGGTGAATTTTTCCAAAGTGAATTGTTGGTGGTGAATTTTCCTACAGTGAATTGTTGAGAGTGAATTTTCCTAGAACAATATTAAATATAACATATATACATGTATTTTATCAATTTATATATTATACAATATAACATATAATA
This sequence comes from Sequoia sempervirens, assembly GCA_007258455.2. Taxonomy (NCBI): domain Eukaryota; kingdom Viridiplantae; phylum Streptophyta; class Pinopsida; order Cupressales; family Cupressaceae; genus Sequoia; species Sequoia sempervirens. The sequence goes on from VDFB02088947.1 coordinate 3,666, forward strand.
TAAATATAAATATAATAAATAATCTATAAATAATAGAAAATAATATATTATTTATTAATTATATAACATATATTATAAATATAAATGTAATATAATTATATTTATGATTTATATAATTTATCTGTGATAAGATTTTATTAATTTACTTTGATTACTTCTTTATATTTATCAAACCAACAGATGCATAACATATGGTTAAAAAACTGTGTTTGATTAGTTCGTTTGCAACAGATTATTGGTGGAAACAATCAGATCAATTCAAATAGCATTCCAAAGTTCATGCATGACTCACGAAACTTCATAACGATATAAATAAATATAAAGTTCATAAAAAATCATTAAATAATTAAACTGTATCAGCTGTGAGGGTGTGTATTCGGATTTACCTTGGATTTTCTATGCATTTAATACCTAATGTATAGAACTGCGTTAACGAGGTGAATGTAAAAAGTAGAATAACGACGGTAAAAACCCAACGGAAACGAACGCCAACAAACGGTCAGGATGGTTTTTGGCAGGTCATTTAGAAAATGATTGTAATATTATTAATAATTTTTATTATCTCCAATATGAAATACTAAATAGACTCAATGATATTAAATCTTTCCTAAAAAAACAAAATTATACTCCAAACAACTTAAAGATGCATACATTAACTATTATCTGCAGTCACTCTCATCCTTGTACTCAATTTTCCCAACAATCTTAAAAAATTCATGTTTTCATTTTTACATTTAAGAAAGATATTACCGGAATTCTCAAAGAAAGCTCAAATAACTGCTCTACGGAGGGTTTAAATGAGCTCCTGGTTCTCTGGAATAAATCTACGCCTCCTAAACAGGGATATTTATGCGGGGGGCTGGAAAAGGTGGGGGAGATTTAGATTTACATCGCCATTTTCCTTTTTGCTGGAGAGTTTCATCGTATTGGAGGGTTAAGAGGTTTTTTTACAACACGTCAATGAAATTTACTTCGAAGAACAGGCTCAACTTCTACCGCACCTAAAATAAATAGAATGTTTCAACGTGTTTGCTTGAAATTTAATCTTCAAATACATTAATTATGGAAAGAATTTTCCCTTCCTCATGTGCCTTGCCGATGCCTCCCAATTTGCATGCATATGTGATGTGGCAAATATCGGTGAAAGGGTGGGGAAATAAGGCATTCGAATGCAAAAGCGCTGACAGCTAGAAAACCCTAGATGAAATATCACCCGCTCATCATTTTTGGGCATTTTTTCGGCTGTTTATGCCTGTACTTGGTCCTCAATACAAGCCAGAGCGAGTTTGCTTGGACAGTTCGTACTTACTGAGGTTGTGCGGTGAAACGTTGCTGGCAAGCACAATGCGGACAAGCAGCTTCCGATTATGCAAATCTAGTGGAACAACATGTGGGAACAAAAAATGCATCGCCTCCTCACATGCCCAGGTCCTGGATTCGCTTGGGAAATGGGTTCCAGGGATAAATAATTGGAAAAAGAGAAGGATTGGCAGAGGATTTGGTGCAATTTCTGAGAGAACCCATATGCCCAGCGCCCACAAAATCAAGCCTTGCCATCATATACCCGTTTTGGTGTGAGGGCTTGTTTTGTTGGTTTGAGGATAAATAAATGGATCGCAATTCATAGTCTTCGTTTCTAAATTTTGATTTTATGTACGTGTTTCCTGATATGCTTGTGCTCCTCTCTGCAGCCACAGGAGTCAAAATGCTGTTTGTTTCTTCAGTAACCAATAAAAAGGCAAAGCCTCCTGTCTTTTCTATTTGCTCATCTTCTGAATTCAGGGAAGAAATGCGTTTTTATTCATTCCTTTAGTAGAAAGAACACAATCAATGACAAAGACAAGCTGGCTGACAAAATTGAATCAGATGATAAAGAAAAAATAGAATCGGCCTTGAAGGAAGCCCTTGAATGGTTGGACGAAAACCAGTCAGCTGAGAAGGAAGACTATGAAGAAAAACTCAAGGAAGTAGAAGCTGTATGCAACCCTATTGTGACCAAGGTCTACCAACAATCAGGAGGTCCTACAGCAGGAGACGATGAAGATGATGATTCTCACGAAGAGCTTTAGATTAAATTCTAGATTGAAATCGTTTTTGTTAGATTGAATCTTCTGTCACGAGTAACATACAGAGCTGTCAGTGAGAACATTGTTGTTAAAGCACAAATAACTATTTAAAAGATTCCATGTGGTAGCATAGGTTAACGTTGTAACATTCAACCTGGTCAGCCATGGATAAATCATTTTTTTAAGAATGAGAAATCTGGTTGTGAGTCTGAAAGTGGCGGTGAAAGCAGCAAAAAAAGGCCAAAACAAACAATCATGGAATGCATTCAATAAATAAACTGTAAAACAAAGTACCAAATGGAATGAGCTATTGGTGGGAAGCAGAGAAATTACCGTGCCCTGCTGAGGTCGCTTTTCCTGGTATGCGCTCTGACCTCTGCTCAGATTCTTTACAATGCTTTTCCTGGTATGTGCTCTGACCTCTGCTCAGATTCGGTAATAGTTTCAATAAAAGCCGTGTTCATTCTTTTTGTAGGTGAATGCAGCGGTGGCTTAGCAAATATTTTAGGGAAATGCAGCCGAGACTCGGCAGATATTTGCCAACATTAATAAATGCAGAGGATAGAATTTGATGGCATTTCAGATAGCGATCAGTTTTTAACCAGGTGGAGGTTGATATTTAGCCACTTGACGCGATTTCACATCTGGAATGTACCTGCTACTTCGTTGTGGCTCCTTCCGTATTCAACATTTACTTCAAATACGATGCAACCATTAAATTCGTTCTATTGCCATTTATGGCATTGGCAAGTGCGTTCGAGCATGTCGGATCAATCACGAAGGTTACCAGCGTTGGCAAGTGGGTTCCACCATGTCACATAAACGGTGAAGATTACCGGCAATCCCCCAAAAGTCTGACGGGAAACCGTGGTAGTTCAATGGCGTGAGACTTGTTTCAGGCTAAAAGACCATGCATAATATAGCCTATCGGCTAAATAGTCTCGAAGAATCAATGTTTTCATTTATGTTTATTTGACTATAATTGACATTTTTTTTAAAGTTGTCAAGATGTGATGATTTCATAAAGAATATGAAATGATTAATGATACATTAATCTTGTGTTGTTGATTGGAAGTTGCATTTAGGAAATAGGTTTCCGCCCTCCGAGAAAGGGGGGAGAGCATCATTGGAGAGAAGGGTATAGATACAAGGAAAAGAATAGGTTGTTGTCATCTTAGGTCTAGTGTTGGTGCAAATGGTGAACCTAGTTGAATAAGGTAAATGATACTCGACCCCCTTTTGGTCTATGTCTATATTCCTTGACTCGACAAGATTTTGATGTCGTTTTAAGTCTATTTCATGTTGGTTTAATGTCAACCTAGTCGTTTGGGGGAACACGACATTGTCAATGTTGAACATTAGTTGTTTTGTGACTGAGATAACTTTTTATCGAATATGTCGCTTCTTATGTCATAAACGAATTTATGTTGTGACCTATTGTATAATTGGTTTAATGAATAATATATTTTTTGTTAGTAGTTTTCATGTCGAATTCCAAATTTAGTCTAATCGGAATCAACATGATTTTCTTCTAAACATGAAGGTAGAATGTCTCAACCTTTTGGTATTACTATATATGTTTACTCATGTACATATATGCTTATACATTGCATATTATATGCGAAGATTACAATTAATTGATTATCAACAACTTGTTAAATTATGAGAGACATTGGAGATGCTTATCGGCCAACATAGCCATGGGTTTTGTGTTTTTGCTTGACTCTTATTAAAAGAGGAGCACATGGAATTCTTGTCTTCCTCGACTTTTAATTCAAGGAGGATCTCATTGTGATGTATCTATCTCATATTTTATATGGCTCTACAACCGTTTTGGTCGTGAATGATAAAATGAAGTTGGGTAAAAGTTTAATTTTGTTTCAATGATCTTGAAAGCCAACTCAGGGCCGCAAACAATATCTCTAAAGTGGCGTAGGAGAATGTAGGAGTAATTCAAAAAATTGCCACATAAAAATTGTGGCCTCCACGACATGTGGTTAGTAAGTTAGTTGTTTTCTAAAAATGATTCTTTAAACCAAATATTTGTAACTGATTTTTAAATCTATCGCAGGGTATTCCATCAGGAAAATTGGGGGAAGCAGTTGAATAACGGTGGGGTTGATGGATCTCTTCCTAACTCACCGATCTTGACAAATCTCGATAGGGCTTACCGACTTAGGAGGTGGGAGAAAATTCACGAAGGGACTTCCCAGTCCTGTGCATCAACATGGACACATTTTCTTAGGGAGTGATTCTTCATTTGGGGAGAGAACATAAAGAAACTTAGTAGCTAAAAGTTGGGGGGAGGACGTCAAACCCTCGAGGTGGTGGGAAATGTAAAAAGGCTTTGAAAAGTGATCAAAGTTGGGGGAAAAAACTTCAAACCTTGTAAACCCCTCTAAAAACCATGGCTTCGGAATGGAGTGTAATGCCCTAATCTTACACTAGGACAAAACAATACTATTTTTTTTTTTTGTAACCATCATAGATTAAGTAACTGGTTTGAGCCATCGGGTTAGTGTTAACACTATTAGCTTTATCAAAACAAATGTCACTACATGCTTTGACATTAATAACGATATTAATATTTGCTCCTTGGAAGTGGGGTATCTTGATAAAAAGGATGCTAATATCATTACAACTATTGAGATATTGAACCTCCCATAAAGTTATGATAAATATTTTTAGATCTATAGATGAGTAAAATAATTATCTCTTCTAGAAAAAACATAGCTTAATCACCCGAAGTTAAAATAGAAATGTAGGGAGGGTAGTTATACATTGATAATCAAATTATATATCTAATCATTTTATTTTTCTTAATTAATATTAATTTAATAAATTTCTTGTAAACAACAAGATAAATAAATAAATAATAACATGTATATATTATTTAATTACTTTTCTTTTTCACTATTATTTATTTATTTATTTAATTACCTTTTTATTCACTATTATTTCTTTGTTTATTTAATCATCATTTTAAACATTTTAAGAAATATATTTTCAAAAGGAAGAAATTGCTAAAGAAATTTAAATATATCTTATTTACTTTATTTAGATATTATTTTTCTTTAAAAAGGGAAAGAGCATCGAATTAAGGGAAGATGATTTCTTTCCTTTTTGAATCCATAATAATATTCTACTTAACCTTAAATATAAAATCTTATTTGACTTTTATAGAATCTCTTCCTTAAAATGTGGGATTTATTTTCCCCTCCACTTTTCACCATAATGTTTCTATTTAATGTATTGCTCATGACATGGGCATGTTTATAACACCTAGCATCATAAAACCTTTATTTTTATTGACTAAGAAAGCTAGTGTTAATTCGGTGTTAAAGAAAGTTATCACCGTCCATTAATAATACATGCCCTAGATTGCACTAGCATCGATAAATTGCTATCCACATCATGTAAAAGTTCCTTACTCGTCAATTTAGGGAGTTCTAGTTGAAATGCCCCTTAGAATTAAATGCTAGCACTTGCACCCCAATGAGGTGCAATACTTACGCCAATAGGTTGATTAGATTACAAATTGTCCTTTTGTCATAAATGAGGTAAATGACCACATACTGATTTTGTTTTTCCATTAAGTTCTCCATGCCGACATTAGATTGGAGGAGATCCTAGGGGTCAGGGTTTTGGATTAGGGTTAGGATTATGGTTAGGGTTAAGGTTGGGGTTATGGTTAGGGTTATGAGAAAAAGAATTAAGGTTAGGGTTAGGGTTGGAGTTTGGGTTTGGGTTAGGGTTACAGTTATAGTTAGGGATTTGGTTAGGGTTATGGTTAGGTTAGTGTTTGGGTTAGGGTTAGGGTTAGAGGTTAGGGTTAGTTAGTTAGTGTTAGTGTTATGAGAAATAAAGTTATGATAATGGTTAGGTTAAGGTTACAATTATGGTATTTTGTTAGCATTAGGGTTAGAATAGGGTTAAGATTAGGGTTTATGTTTTAAGATTTATGACAAGGATAGCTTTAGCTATGGGTATGGTTTAGGTTTAGCGTTGGGGTTAGAGTTATTCTTAGGCTTCCTGTTAAGATTGTGAGAAATAGGGTTAAGATTAGGGTTAGGTTAGAGATATGATTATGCTTTATGGCTCGAGTTAGGGAAAGTTTAGGGTTACCATTAGGGTTTATGGTTTAAGGTTTGGATTAATGTTATGAGAAAAAGGGTTAGGATTAGTGTTAGGTTAGAGTTACAATTATGGTATTTGATTAGGGTTACCTGGTTAGTTCAGAGTTATAATTAGGGTTTATCATTTCAGGTTTAGGGTTAGTTTTAGAGTTGTGGTTATGATTGGGAATTAAAGTTGAGTTAGGTTGCAGTTTAGGGTTAAATTTAGGAATAGGGTTAGTATTAGGTTTAGGTTCAATATTATGGTTAGGTTTAGGGCTAGGGGTAGAGTTACAATTATAGTTATGAGGAATAGTGTTAGGGTTAAGGTTAGGCATAGGATGAAGGTGAGGGTTAGGGTTAAGGACAAGGTTATGATTATGGTAATGGTTAGGGTTACAAATTGGGTTAGGCTTAGTGTTAGAGTTATGGTTAGTGTTAGGGTTAGAGTTACAGTTAGTGTTAGGGATTTATTTGGGGTTAGGGTTAGGGTTAGGGTTAGGAATAGGATTATTGTTAGGGTAAGGGTTAGGAGAAATAAGGTTATGATTATGGTTAGGTTCTAGGTTTATGTTTATGGTTGAGGGATCATGGTAAGGATAGGGTTAGGTTGTGGGTATGGTCTATGGTTAGGGTTGGGGTTAGGGTTTTGGCTAGGTTTAGTGCTAGAGTTATAAGAAATAGGGTTACGATAGGGTTATGATTACGGTTTTCAATTAGTATTAAGTATAGGTTAGGGTTACGATTAGCTCTTATGGTTTATGGTATAGGGTTAAGAGTTATAGTTATTGTTGGGATTAGAGTTATGAATACAATTAGTGTTTTGGTTAGGATTAGAGTTATGGTTAGGTTAGGGTTGAGTTAGGGTTTAGTTTTGGATTAAGGTTAGGATCAAGGCTAGGGTTAGGGTTATTGTTAAGAATAGGATTAGTGTTTGGAATAGAGTTGAGATTAGGGTTACAATTTACGGTTATAATTAAGATTATGGTTAGGGTTAGGGTTCATGTTAAAGTCAGGGTTAGTTTAGGGTTACAATTAGGGTTTATGGTTTATGGTTAGGTTTAGAGTTACATTTATGATTGGGATTAGGGTTGGGATTAGAGATAGGATTTTGGATTAAGGTTAAGAATTTTTTTAGGGTTGAGATTGGGGTTATGAGAAAAAGAATTAGGGTTAAGGTTATGATCATGGTTAGAATTAGGGTTAGGGTTAGTGTTAGTGTTATGAGAAATAAGGTTACGATTATGGTTAGGTTAGGGTTATGATTATGGTATTTTGTTAGTGTTATGGTAAGGTTATGGTTATGATTAGGGTTTATGGTTTAGGGTTTATGATAAGGATAGAGTTAGTTGTGGGTATGGTTTAGGGTTAGGGTTGGGGTTAGAGTTATGGTTAAATTTAGTGTTAGGGTTATGAGAAATAGGGTTAAGATTAGGGTTAGGTTAGGACTATGATTATGATTTTTGGCTAGGGTTAGGTATAAGTTAGGGTTATGATTAGGGCTTATGATTTATGATTTAGGGATAAGTTAAGAGTTATAGAACTATTATTTCAATTATTGTTCAAATTAGAATTGAGAATACAATTAATCACCTACACTAACTATAATTGTAACCCTAAATTTAATTCTATCCATATCCCTAACCCTAACACTAACACTAACAATAAACCTTAACCCTAGCCTTAAACCTATTAACAAAATTAAAAAAAATAAAATTACTTTATAATAATTATAATATAAATTTAACAATAGTAATATCATATATTAATAATAACATATTACTATCAAATAGTACTAATATTAATAATAATATATTGATAATAATATAATATTAATATCTTTTAATAATATTTTAATATATATCTTAATATTAATCTATATAGTAGACGTGGAAGTGGGTATTTTTTTAATTGGAAGAAAGAGTAAAAAATAAAATATACTCCTCTAAAATATTATCTCTCGACCTATACTATATAGATTAATATTAAGATATATAAACTACTATTATCATTTAATATAATTAATTAAAAAATATGTGAAATCTAATATATTAAACCTCATTTAATATTTAATATAACAATTAATTAATTAAATATATATTCATTTGCAAGTTAACATAAATATCTTAAATATAATCTCCAAATACATCCATACAATTTGAAAAACTTTCCATAGGAAGGCAAATTAATTCTTGTGGTTTGTCTTTTGGCATGCCGCGTATATAGAAATCCCTCTTGTGGATGAGCTTGACAGCCTGGCAGCACGATCATTAAAGATAAAATATAATTTATTTTTCTTCTTTTTAACTCCTTATTTACCGTCTTATAGCAGGTGAAAAACGACAGTGCTTTTTTTTTAACTTTACGGTGGGTTGAAATTTCTTTTTTGTTTTGCCTTTATAATCCCTAGAAACCTACAGACAAATTTAGCGGACATGATAAAGTCAACAAATGATTGACCTACCTATTGAATATGGCTATTGATGGGTATGTTTGCAATGAGCCCTAATGTCAGTGAATGAGGAGTCCCACCTTTTTCAACATTTACACCCTCACCCCATATCACTAGACACACAACTTTTCAACACAACACACAAGATTTAGACTCAACATGGTGACACAACAAGGTTTGTTTGGCAGCCTCCAACTCCCATGGCTTAAAGATATTCACCTGCACACTTCATGAAAACATTAGTCCTTTTGCCAACAAAATTAAATCCAAGTAAATAACATAATATAATGGAGTACAATATATATATCACATTCTCTTTGCACACCAGCATATGCATTCTTTATATTTTCTTTTCAAACATCTAAGCACATGTTACACTCCAAGAAATATCTCCTCAATTTCACCACATAAATCAACAATACTCATATTCATTGTGTAGTCGTTTTGTTATTCACTTGTAAAGACGTACTATCAAATATGCATCTACATCGTATGGTCATTCACAAATTCACCTAATTAACACAACATCACATATTCTACTCTAGGCATGTTATTTCAAGATTCATATAATTTAAGATATCAATAAAATCAGTTAATCAAAATCAACATAATCATTAAATTACGGTCCATAAAAGTAATTAATCTAACATGCATCATAATATATAAGTTCAATGTTTGCGAATCACAATCATCCATCATAGAATATAAAGTACGAGAATAATGTACCAATGTACGATCATGCAATAACAACAAAACATAATGTCCATAGATCCAGCTAATGGTGGGTCTCACATGGAGTATCTTGTCACACCTACAAGATTTTCCCTAGACATGTCTAGAAGACTTCATACTCAATTGGAAATTTCTTCTTCTTCCTCCGCTAATTTAGGAGACAAAGCATGATTACTAGGCCTGCCTGAGAGCCTTGTGGAAGCCCTTAACAAGCGAGGGATAACAAAACTTTTTCCTATTCAGGATCTTGTGTGGATACGTGAAGAGAAAGAAGTTGATACTGAGATTTAAAGATGGGCTGCACCGAGTTATTGTTAAGCATGTGGGTATTGAAAATAAGATAAGCAAAGAGTGTGGAGAAACAAATGAGTGACTTATAAACAAAGATGCTGCATTTCCAAGAGTTGAGGCTCTTAGTGAGAGAAAGAACGTAAGAGACATTCCATTGAAGAGAATGGAGAAAGAGCCATAATCTCAGGCTAAGAATGTGTTGCTGCCAACCATATTTACCTGATAGCCAATTAAAGGCAAGTACCCTTTTCCATTTTTGATAATGGAACTGGCCATTCCTAGTTTATATATATATATTAGATTCTTTTGGAATATTTAAATAAGAATTGGATTGTTTTAATTAAAATCTGTCTCATGCTTGAGGTTCTTTTTATTGTTTCTCCGAAACACCCATATTGAGATAGTTCATCTCTTGGATTGTTAATGGAAAGAATAGGATCCATGGAAACTCCCATCGATTAAATGAGACTCCCTTCATTCTTAAAGAAATATCAACTTTAGATCCTTTATGGGTATTGAACCGAGCCTAAAAGACTCAAATACAAAGAAGTCGAAGAATGACGAAAATACAGCTAAGTGCTAGATTCATTTTTAAGGATGACTTTCTACTATTATTTAACCTTGTGTACATCTTGATGATGATCTAGTGTCACTCATATTGCTTAAGAAGCCTAAGAGGTGGTGAGAAGGAAAAATCCTTTTGATTTGTGCTAGGGCTTGAATTGAGACAGTATCCTAGACCCTAGATGTTGCAAATATGCAACAAGAGGACTTGATGCCGAGGTAATTTACCAAACTAGTCAAATTATAAACTTGAGGAGTGAACACTTATGTTATGAAAATTTACTGTAAGATGGGACCAATTGGTCTACATTTTCGGTTACCCTTAGTTAATGAGATTGCACTAAATTGCAAGAAGGAATAAAACCTAAGTTGTTGGAAGTCAGTTGTTCCAAGTAGACCAAAGGGTCGAAAGAATATTATTATCTTTTATAAATCAAACCGTTTTAGGGTTGAAATATTGACCCAAATCAAACTATTGATATTAAATGATAGTATTCTTTTAGATATTATTTTGGTAAGGGAATACCTTGAATACTATGTTTATTCATGTTACGTAAAATGTGAACTCGAGCAATGTCAAGCAGTCTAGCAAAGACTAGAAGCATTTGTTCTTATGTTTTGCTACACTTATGCTATTACCTTTGGGAAACAAGGATGTATGATATTTCCATGTAATGGGTTAGAGAATCTAAACCCTAGAATTTAGACAAGGAGGATAAAGGAAATTTATAACTCTTATGTCAGATATGACATTGTCTATATATATATATATATATAATTGATTGATAGTAAAAGGTCGAGAAAACCATATTTGATCGATAGTGAAAGGTCAAGGAGTCTTTAGAACAAGACAGGAAGAGTCTTTATAATACCTTATGAGATTCCATGATAAATTCAAAACTCGATTATTAGGCATCCAATATGTTGGGTATTGAATCTTGAGAGTAAAATGACAAGAAGTCATAAACCCTAGATATTGCAAGAATGCAATAAGGGACTTTTAAAGGTTTGAAATACCTAAATTTTTACATTACATGTATATCCTAGATTAAGGATTGGTTTTGAGTCGAATTGGTTAGAATGGATTTTATGTATAGACTAGTTGTATCTAGAGTACCAAATAAAGTAAGTAAAACTATGGGATGAGACAATTTCTAAGATGAGTCAGAGGTGTGTGTCTAGATGGCATGACCAATCAAAATGATCATACTTAGCTAGAAGGGATCTAGAGTTGTATGGTTGATTGAGTTTTGTAGGACACATCACTAGGATTTAGATGGAGAAACTTAATAGTTCCTTATATATATACCCTTCTTGAAGGGAAAGGCCAGTTTCTGTTAGGAAGCGAGCGAGGGACCGCTTGAGTCCCTGGTTGGAGGAAAATCACTCGGATGATGCTCTCCCTCTGTTGCAAAAGACTCACTGAGGCTCACGAAGATAGATATCAACATTCCAGATGCAATGAACTCCATGTTATAGCATATGACAGTCAACTGGCGGGTTCGATAGCATTCTACAGAGGAAACCTTAGTGCTAGAAGGAACAGAGGGCAGCGTTGGTAGCGATGAAGAAATCTTCGGTTGTCAAGATAGGGGAAAAGAAGAGTTTATCTCAAAAATCAGCACTATAGACCACCTATGCTGCAGAACCTGGTGCAACTTCACCCATGGTGCCACAAGTACGATGGCTTCTCCTTGTCTACGATTACATGCCAAAGAAGCCTAGATAGATTTTTGAGCTGATGCACTATATATTTGAACAATAGCATGCTTACTTTCCATCATCCCCAAGGCAATATCAGGGGGAGACCAACAATAGTGAATGAGAGGAAGCAGATTTTTTTTAAATGGGATGAACCAAAATCAATCTCCCTACGCCTGCTGCTTCAATCTATTCATAGTAAAAGATTAAAAATGTTGAAGAAAAAGAAACTATTTTCTGCCAGCCGTTACAGAGTGGGATTACCTCCCAATTATACACAATATCAGATGCTTTAATTTCATTTCAGACGTTACATTCAGACGCTTTAATTCCATACGTTATTTTAGGATTGATGGGGAATATGGAATGTTGTAACCACCATCACCAGCACAACAAAAAAGCAGAAGAATGCCATTTTAAATTCATTTCGTCGGAGGTTCTTCAAGTCCGCTGTGACTGATAAATATAATAATATTAACAAAAATAATATTAATAGAATAATAAAAAATAATATTATAATAATAAAAATATATTATTTATATAATTAAATATATTATTTAACAAGTCCGCATACACTTTGAAAATGATATCTTTGGAGGATCTTCTACATAGATTTTTCTAAATATAGATATGGTAGTTGTTAAAATTATTTAATTAATCTAAATCAATTATTTTCTCGTCGATAAAGTGTTGTTAAGCTTTTTGACAGTTTTTGGATTCTTAGTACATTACTTATATGGGATATACTATATTTATTTGGAAAGGTCAAGCAAGAAAAGCTGTAATGATAATAGCATTGCCATTACTTTTCTATTTTTTAAGTACTCCATCTTTAATTGAAAGAGACAAATCATCATATAATTCGATAAAGATATTTCCATCTATACAACATTTTGGAGATATAAAGGAAAATTTGTGAGAAAATAAGATATCAACGTGGTTTCCTCAATCCAAAAGAACATGTTTAGATTTAATCAAAGTCTAACACAAATCTGAATCATAAAAATATAAAATCTTAAAGAACCATAGAAGTATGATTTATTCCTTACAATAAAATCTATCCAAATTTAAAGAACTATTAACAAACTACCTACATTTATGGTAAATTGAGGTATTTTTTAAATAAAAACAAGTGATCTAATTAATTATGATAAAAAGATACAAGAGGCTAATTCATCCAGATATTACTTGACAAGTAAAGCTTGACTACTTAGACATAGAAAATGTGTACTTTTAAGTTTCAAGCAACTTTTTAAATGCTTGCATTACTACAAAAGGAGTCTAAGAGTCCTATGTATCAAATTAGAGTAGATACTATCATGTGAGTCTCATGCTCATATGGCATTCCAGACATCTTCAAGATTGCAGAAATGTACGATCTATAATAGATTTGTTTTCAACATACAAAGACAAACTTTCGATTTCTAAAGGGTGGTTATGAACCAAATTGATCTCACCAAATTTGAGATTTGAGGTTTATCTGGAGACAGAATTGTTAGCCCTCACTATATATATCTTAAATATTAATCTATATAATATAGGTCGAGATATATCGTTTTGGAAATCTATTTTATTTATTTCTTAAAAAAATTAAATTATTCAATTAAAGTAGAAACTTAGCAATTTTGATAATGTTTTGGATAAAGATAAGAAAATGATGGTGGATTTTTTTAATAAATATTTCTAATGTGTCTCTTACTTTTTGATTTTTTTAAAATAAATAAATATTATTAACTCCCTTTGTTTTTTTTTGTTTTCTTTTGTTTTTGATAAGGATAAGACTGTGGCCGTGGATTTTTTAAAATAATTATTGTGTTGATTTTTTATTTTTTTAAATAAATAAATATTGTTAAATATTTGTTACTTTTTTTGTTTCTCTTTCACAGATTGTGTTGGCCTCCTATAGGAACTTTTCCACCATTGTAGGGTTAGGCCTCTCCACGTAAATATATATTTTATAATTTTGATGTGTTTATATTAAAAATAAAAGTTGGCTCTAAATAGTTTTTCTCACTTTTTCTTTCATTGTTTACTTTTTTTTATTTGAGAAGTTACTTTTTTTGGTAATACACTTGTTTTACTTTTGTGACAAGTTATTTTTAGTAATACACTTGTATTACTTTTGTAACTTTTTATTTTAATTTTGGAAAAGTCACCATTTACTACTTCAACAATATTTTGTTTTCCTTTTACTTTGAAAAGTGTAGTAAATATTAATATACTTGTTTGTTTCTTTTTAATAGTTTCATATCAATATATATTTTAAGATTTTGATGTATTTATATTTAAAAAATAAATGTCAGCTCTAAATAGTTTTTCTTTCATTGTTATGACATCAAATGCTACTCCCCTACTACCATTGTAGTTACACTTTTTGGAATAATTACTCAAACAAGGGCACCCTCATAATTTATTCACATGAACCAAAATTCAAATGTATTACATAGAGACACAATTAAACAACGATATAAGGAAAAAACCTCAACTCATCTCACCAAACCAAGAAGACAAAGAATAAAAGTAGTGCAAAAGTAGAGGAATGGACCACCCAAATGAAACTAAGAAAATGATGTCCAACTTGCAATGGTTGTCACTATGTATATAGTGGAGTCACCAAAATGTTGCCAAAAAAAAGCAGGTAACTTAAAAATCTATGCATTGCATGTGTAACTAATATAACTTAGAACATCAAACACATTTCCTTTTAACTTGACAATAATGAAAGGTAAAAGGTGAAGGTAAAGGTTTCCTAAATCTTTTGATGTTACAACCTAACTCCTTGTAAATTTTGCAATCCATCCATTTCAAAATTTTATTTTATGTCTATCAAACTATATTCTAGACTTCAAGTGGTTGAAATGTTGTTTCCATGCAAACAACCAAGGCTCAAATTTTCACTCGAATTCAATTTTTGCAGCAATAGGTTTTCCTCTCATGACTAGGCTGAGGAATATATCAAGCCTTGCCAACTCACTACACCATAAGAAAATAATGAAGGGGAGATGTAATCCTCAACTCTGACACAAGACACACCAAGAAAAAATATTCTAAACAAGTACATGATAGGTGTAAGATTTCATTTTTTCATAAGGATGTGAAAGATACTTAATCTCATCTAATCCTCTCAAACTTTGAAGGGATGCAACATTTATCATACCCTATCTTTTAATCAACATAACACATGCCAATCCATCTCTCTAGCTATTAAGTATTATAAGAAAAATGATTAAACAAATATATAATTTCATTGAAAGGTATTAGTTCAAGTATCAATACTTTCATATAGGAGTCTTTGTTCAACTCCTAGAAGACATAGTAAAAGTGTTGAAATTGGTTACAATTTTGTAAAATAGAATGAGTTAAGATGGTAAATATATCAAAATTTTCATAACATAAGCCTAGTTCAAATAACAAGAGCCATGATAAAGTATTCACATTGAGAAAAAAATTGTCAACTAGGATGAGGCATTTATAAATGTCTTAGAAATATTTAATGTACCATGGGACATGTCCCTCCCAATCCCCATTTCAGATGGGAGCATCTCTAGAATGTGGGGACATGGGGAGACATCCCCCACTAGAGTGCCACCTCCTCCTAGTTGATGTCAAGATGCCTGGGATTTTTTTGAGATAGCGGTGATGCCCAAGTGTCTCCCACGATGGGTAGGGTCAAAAAGTGCCCAAAATATTTAAAATACTCATTTTTTATTTGATCACCCAAATCCTAACCCTAATGGCCAATGGGTGCCTAATTTGAAAAACTCTAGAGTGTGCTTAC